>JAQQSY010002780.1:0-13431 GCA_028646535.1 Procyon lotor
GCAGGGTAATAATTCCATGTCATTTCTCTTTTTTATGGATAATTTGTATTCCATCTCCCCAGTTCCTCTTTGCCATCCATGAAAGTTATTTAAATGATAGTTCTTTTTCCAAAGAAATACATTATCTACATTCTTAGAGGTCGGGAAAATATACAGAAAAACATACATAGGAACACACACACACATATATGCACACATATATATGTATATGTATGTGCATATTTGCTTTGTTCTTTGTTTTCCTTCTCTTTGGTCCTACAAAGAGTGAGTACCAGATGGGAAAAAGCAGCAGCAGGGTTAAATTTTTTATTTTTTTTCCCCCTGCGGTGCCCGTGAATTCCCTAAATGTTTTGACTTACCTCTTAGCTTTCTCAGGGTTAACTGTGCTTAAACCATGAAGTCAGAGAATGATGTCAGTGCCTCCGGCCCCCCCCCCACCCCCCCGCACAGAAACCCCCTGTGCACACTCACACCAGTCCTTTGCTCTCTGTCCCAGGAACCTGGGGGACTCTTTGTTCTTCTGGGTGGGTGGGCTCTTTGGAGGTCATTAAAGCCTTAATGACCTTCTCTTGCAGAGGACAGTGATGCCGTGCCTTGTCGTCAGGCCAGGACCCTGGCTCCCTTGCTTCCCCTCTGCAAAGATGGTCCTAGTTCTGGGAGCCCCGAGTGCTAGACTGCTCCTTGCATGACTCAAAACCACTCACACACGCCATAGTTCAGCCCTGAGAGTCTGGCTCTTGCTAAGGACACACCCCACACAAATGCTTACCGGACTCTAACATTCCCATTCAGAACCTGACACGTGAGCCTCAGTCAGTTTGCTTGATTGTCTCTGGATGTCATTAGCTGAGTCATTTTTAATCAGATAATGTCATGCATATTCCTATAAGTGACTCTGCCATTGAGGAGCTGGTTAAAAATGGTCCAGCAAAAGTCAGCCAGTTATCTAAGACGGCTGTGATGTGGCAGAAAGAATACTGGAATCGCCTTTCTAAAAAGCTGGTTCGGTCCTACATCTCTCCAGTAACTGAGCTGAGTGACCTGGGGATCCTTATGAGATCACCTCATTTCCTCTTCTGTGAGGAGGGCACAACAATGCTTCTTTACCACGACAGACTCCGGGAGAGGATCTATGGGAATATATATTATGTAATCTATTATAGGTGATATATTCTGTATCATATACGGTACATTATACATTATGGAAATATTACATCGTCCATCCTGTACCCTCAGACTCACCATGACCAACTACTCCCAGCCACAATTTCCTCTTTTCTATTAGAAGTGCAGTGATATTTATACCATAGTGAAGACTCAGTGAGAGAATATATGTGAAATGACTTTGTAAACTATAAAATACGGCATCTGAGTATGACTTATTACTTTAATATAACCAAATATAAAGTTATATATTCTGTTACATGATATATATGGTATATGATTATGAAATATGTAATATACATTAATATAGGAAACATTAATACATGTATTATTTTAATATATACCATTATATATTTTATTACATTAACATGTAAGTATACATATAATATGCTATATATAATTTTATATGTTAGGGTGTATTATTTATGTATAATTGCTTCTTATTTTTATTCAGTATTATTATAAACTAAGTGTTTCAGACAGTCTGACCATGGGATGTGCCAAAATAATTTTAAAGTAACTTTTAATTGAATAATATTTTTTATTATTGAAGTATAGTGGACATACAATGCTATATTGGTTTCATTGTGATTAGCTATTTCTATACATTACACAATCGTCATCAGAATAAGTGTAGTTACCATCTGTCACCACACAGTGTTATTACAATATTATGGACTGTATTCCCAATGTGGTGTTTTTATCCCGTGATTAATTCACTTTGTCACTGGAAGTTTGTGTCTCTTAATCCCTTTCACTTATTTTGCCCATCCCCCACTCCCGGGGCCACCTGTCATCTGGCTTGAATAATTCCTATCACTCATGAAGTCCAGAAAACAGGTTAAAATTAATTAGTTCTAAAAAAATTTTTTTTTTTTAAAGATTTTATTTATTTGACAGAAACACAGCGAGAGAGGGAACACAAGCAGAGGGCATGGTAGTGGAAGAAGCAGGCTTCCTGCCGAGCAGAGAGCCCGATGCGGGGCTCGATCCCAGGACCCTGGATCATGACCTGGGCCGAAGGCAGACGCTTAACGACTGAGCCACCCAGGCGCCCCAGTTCTAAAAAATTTTAATTCATGTGGACCTACCTCTCAATTCCTCTTCAGCTTATACTTCTATTCATCCATGTGTGATGTGTGCTGTAAGCTCTATACTTGATGTTTGAGCGTGTAAGCTCTTTCTACCTCCTGGGCCATCTCTCCACCATTAGGGCACAATGCCAACAAGTGGAAGCAGGGGACTACAGAAATTTTGTCAGGGAAAGACCTATGCATTTTCTGATAGTATTATTAGAGGGACATCTTTATTACAACACCAACAGAAATTATTAGACATTAAAAATGAACCTTACGTAACTTGCTACCATCCATCCATCTGCAGGAGCCAGAGAATAGGCATCATCTTTGACATTCTTCTCTACTTCACTTCAACGTCAAATTTATTGTCAAGGTCGGTCAATTTTTCCATCTAGAAATGTACATAATCACCCTCTTCTATCACCCTCTTCTTTCAACCTCTGCTATGACCACCTACCCTCCTGCCCCACCCCCCACAACCACTATTGCCTCCCTTCTGGTCTGCAGCATTGTCTGCTGAACATTCTCTTCTCATCCACTGTGCTCTTGGTGCAGTGATTTGTTTTCATTATAGAAATGGGAATATAGTAGAGGAATAACCTCTACTTCTTCCTTTCACTCTTCCTAATCCCCCTAAAAGCTTCTCTTTATTCTTAGGGTAAAACCCTAAACTTTAATTCACTTTATTAGCCTTTGAATTGGTTGCCCCACCTATCTGAGTATCCCCTGCACTTTGTTCTTCCTTGCTCTATCCTCATGTAATCCTTACTTTCCCTAATTGTTCCTACGTACCAAGGTCCCTTCCATTCTGCCATCCTGTCTTTGCACATGCTTCTCCCTCTGCCTGGAATTTCCCTCATCCCAGACCCCTTAATATCTGGCTAACATCTATTCATCCTTCACATTGTCATTTATGTCACTCCCACTGGAAACTCTAAACACAAGTCCCCTTGTCAATGTACTACATAATTAATTTAGTAACTCTGATCACCACTGGATTTCATTTCATTAATTCCTATTGTCTCTAGCAGTTATAGACTAGCAATTAGACTATTCCTACTTACCATGAATCTCCAGCACAAATCAAAAGGTCAGATTGGGACACTCCTGGACAAGTCAGGATGAGTTTTTTACTCTAATATGCATGTGCTCAAAATTGTGTTTAAAAATGAAGTTTGAGGACTAAAGTCCTTTGATTCAGTATGCTGTGTTTGTTAAAAATGCTTGGTTACTAAGATCTTAAACCTGTCTCTTTTTCCTTCAAATTAACAGATGAAATATTTTCTTCCCAAAGTTAATTGCTTTGTGTCATGTTCGTAAATTTCCCTTGCTGGAGTTTCAGTTTCCTAGCTGGTAGAATTCATTACAAAGTAACTTTTTAAATAAAATCTAGTATTTTTGAAGGAAGGAGTTCACACCCCAGTTCTGCCATTTACTATTTGACTTTCAGGAAAAAACTCAGTATGTTCTTCCATCTATAGACCTAATCATTCCAAATTCACGGGATTATGACAGCCCTCAGATGCAATCAAGTATGTTACTGTTGGCTACCAGAGGTAGGGGGTGAGGGGGTGAGTGAAATAGGTAAATGGGATTAAAAGCACACTCATTGCAATGAGCACTGAGTAATGTATAGAATTGTCGAATCACAGTATCAAATACCCGAAACTAATATAACACCGTATGTTAACTATCCTGCAAGTAACGTAATTTAAAAAAAATCTAAAATCCTATTTGCCATAGAGTAGAAGCCTCCTGCATTTATGTGTCCCTCTTCAGTTAGGTAGTTCCCCAACTAGATGTGTGAAAAGCACAATCCGTTCCCTGTGTTCATTAATGAGAGCCATGGCTGGCTTCTCTTCATCACCCACTCTCAACCTGAAACCTTTGTGCTTTGCAAAGAAATCATTGTATGTCACTTCCCAGAGGCTACTTTCAATGAAATCATGTTTCTGTTCTCTCAGACATATCTAAAATGGTTTTGGGCTCTCTGGTGATTTTATTAGATGTTCGGGGTTCACCTAGGACATTATAAGCGAGGATGGGGCAGAAGGCCATGCACCAGCTGCAGAGAGAGCAAGGCCCTCTCTGTTTCAGGTGAAAGCCCCCATGCTTTTGTTTCCACAAGACTTCAAGGGAAGGTTGTGTGGCAGTATTTATTTGCTTTATGGTAACCTCTCAGCTGTACTGCATCTGCTTCGAAATAAAGGATGTGGGGTCCCTTCTGGTACCGCGCTGCCTGCTGCAGACAACGGGCATGTTTGTCCTTCTTGGCTTTGATCTTTGTCGCCTAGGATCTAAATGAAGGCTTTCTTGTGCCTTCAAAGCTAAGTGGCTTGTTCGGCTTCCAGTTACAAACAGCCGTGCTCCTCCTGCCACCGGGGTTCCCCAATCTTTGCTTCCATTCTGGCTCTGGCCCTGGGAAGGTCGCCGGGAGCCAGGATGAAGTACAACCAACGTATACAAATCAAGTGCAGCCAACAAAAGAGGGAACTGGTGCTTTCTGGGGAGGCCTCCCGGGTTTTGGTATTGACCTGATGGTGAGACCTGGGAGATGAGGTCTGGGGAGAGGGAAATAGGAGAGAACACAGGAGAAAGTGACACGCTTAGACGAACGTATGCCACTGAAGCCAAGGACCCGGATGCCAGATTCGGGCAGCGGAAGTTGGAAATAATTACCAGCTGTGACGAATTCCCCAGGTTGCTGGGTCTGTTTTCCTGTCTGTGAAGGAAGGGTGATGGTAGTACCCATCTATCTCATCGTGAGTAGCAGATGTGCAAACACAAATGAAGCGCTTAGCACACCACTGGACGTAGAGCAAGGAAGGACTCAGTGAATACTACTTTGGGTTATTAATAGTAGTGATGTGCACTTTTTATTATGCTACTCAGCGTCCAAAAGAAATGGTCTCTCCCGTGTCCTCTCTGGAGAAATGGTACTGACTCACAAGGGCCAAATTCAGCTGTCTGCTTCTGAGCATATTCTCCAGTAGCCTTGTCATCTAGTCGGTGTGGACAGTGGATCCTAGAGCTAGACAGAGACTACATAGAGACTATTTTAGAGAACTACTCTTTTATGTCTTTCGTTCATAATTCACAATTTGATTATAAGAATAACGGTCTAAGTTGAATTAGTTGTTCAGTTATTTGGCTAGTCCAAGAGACCGTGAGCTCCTTGAGGTGGGGGGTGGGGGGTGGGGGGCTGATATCACCCACTCCTGCATCCCAGCTCTACTTCTGCAGGTGGATGGTGCTGTTTCAGAACTCACTTGATTAGCACTCACAGCAGAGAAGCAAATGCAATATGCCTTAATCTTTTGACTTCTGTGTTATTTCTCTGAACGAACTGGCCAAATTGGCCAAATCACAGTGATTGTGAGTCATTTTTCCTCCTCCTCCAGATGTTTTGCAATTTCATCTCATTACTATCATATACTTTATATCAGATGGACAAATATACAGTATCCTGATTTGTCTCTACTTTCTGCTTAAATACAATCAAGTGACCTATTGACATTAAATATAGATTTTTATACTGGATTCCTTTTTACACAAAAAGATTTAAATAAAGCAAAATCTTATGTTTGTTTACGTTTACACACTTTCTTAACTGAGGTGGCTAACATTAGAGAAGATATTAGAATAGGAAGATTTTAGATAACAAAGACATTAGAAAGATCTAGAAAGTAGGGAACAAAGAAAGAAAAGAAGGAAGGGAGGGAGGGAGGAAGGAAGGAAGAAAGGAAAAAAGAAACGAAAATAACTTTTCCCTTGTTTTCCAAGGCAAAATATGAGTTCAGGTTTTCCATATTTGTTTAATAAGTATGTGGATATGATATACATTACATGTCTTCATTCCCTGTATCAGTAGTTCTTATGTTTTTGCTCGGGATTCCTTTATTCCTAAAAAAATTGAAGACACTAAAGGTCTTTTGTTTATGTGTATTATGTTTATTGATATTTCCTGCATTCAAAATTTTAAAGAGATTTTAAAGAATATTATTAAAGAATTTATTTTAAATGGTAATAAATCCATTATATGGGAACATAAATAATCTACTTTTAATTAATAATTAATATGTTTCCAAAATTAACAACAGCAACACAAAGGTTCAGTGAAGAGTAGCACTGAAGAGTAGCATTTTACATTTTTGCAAATCTCTTTAATTCCAAGTTTAAAAGAAGAAAGCTGGATCTTCCTATCTGCTTCACAGTCAATCTGATACAATATGTTATTTTGTTTGGTGTATGAAAACAATCTGGTCCCACACAGATACATAGTTGGAAAAGGAAAGAGTGTTTTCCTAGCTTAGTTAGATAATTGGGGATGTTCTTTGATACTACTTCAAAATTCTACAGGTGTTGTTTCCTTAACTATTAACTGTAGTGTGTAATCTAAAACCACATTAATGAACTTTTTGTGCTTGGTATACTCACATGACAGTGAGAGGGGGGGAAACAAATCACGTCTTAATAGAATAGTTTTGTCCTTGTGGATCTCATGAAAGTGTCCCAGGGATACATATGTATGTCCAGACCACACTTTAAATACTGCTGCCATATGCTACCTTAAATTCTTATAATCTTACCCCAGAAGACAAAAAAAAACCCTCAGCATTACTGAGAAAATTATGCAAGAAACTCTTAGGTAACTCGCCTAACCTTTGTCCAGTTAACTCAGGATAGAACCAAATTTGAATTCAGTCTTCCTCTCTTATCTTTCCCATAGGACGTATTCCTTCCCAAAAATATGGAAGTGAGGAAATACAGAGGCATACAGTATGATTTTTCCCTAGGAACCATAATTCTTGAGAGATAAATTGGATATTACAGCTAGTGAGCATCAAATCCTGGAAAGAGCATGGTTGGTCTTTTAGCATTGCTATAAAGTCACATGGAGTGAGAAAATCTTCCAGTTTAATGGGAAGCAAACTCCAGGTTGAGATTTAGGAAGGAACAGAAGGACCAAAGTAGGGATATGGAAGGAAAGTTTGGAAGAGGTCAAAGAATAAATAATCCAGTCCGTAACTAAAGCTCCAAACATCCCAGGGCAGGGTAGGAGATTAATTTATTCACGCATGTCATAGTAAGGTTGTCATCTTCCTCTGCAGAACCCAGAGGAGATGGATGAGGAGGTGACGGAATGCCTATCCTTTTAATGATTTCTTTGTCCTCTACTCCCCTGATCATGCCCTAAGTCCAATTTTTGATTCCAGGCCAATGAAACAGGGTTCCTTGTGATATTCAAACATTGGCATTATCAAAATAAAAATAGCAGAAGAAACAAAAAAGAATAAAGTAAATCAAAGAAAAAAATTTTTAAAGTACCAATATTAATAAAATGTGTTTAATACAGTGTTGTGATATACACAGGTATAGCATCAACAAATTCTATCTCAACCAGAAGATGGAGAAGGGAGCTAGCACCCACTGTTTACCTATTACACACGTGTCCTGCATGGCACCTTCTCCATGCTTGAGATAAAGCAATAAAAAAAGTCAACTAACAACAGGATGTCCCATACCTGACAGAAACACTAGATTTACTGCGAATGTCCAAGAAACCTTAGACTAATCCCATTAAATCTATATGATAACCAGAGATTATTCAAAATTGGAAAATACCTCTAATGTTAAGGAATTAAACATTTTACATCTCACGACCTACGTTTTGTCTATTTGTTTCTTTTCACGAAATCACCCAAGGTAAAACAAATAGTTTACAGGGTAAATCTAGGTAGGTTTCTATTTTTTTATGCTACTTTAACAAATACCATAGCCATGCCCTTATGTTAGAAATAAACTTAATAAACCCAAAATAACTAGAATTCAGTTTGGTTTACAAAATTAGATTTGGTCAAAATTAAACGTTACTAAACCAACTATTAATAGAAACATTTTTGTTAAGCAATTTTAAGAACATTTTAATGGAAGGCACTGATAGGCTGTGGGAAGGAGAAAGTCATAGGTCAGTTTGAGATTCTAAAGACTTCCAAGAGTTTTACAATATTTTTCTATAATGACCAGAAGAAATAAAAGCTGCCATAAGTTTTGTTATTAAATTAACTGCCACTTACATAGCAGCAACCCTTGATAAAACCTTTCCAAAAAATTATTTAAAAGTGTTGCTAGTAAAACAAAAACCAAAACATAACAAAACAAAATGTTGCTAGTAACCAGATAATGTTAGTGTTCAAATACATTAGTCTTTAAGCTTCCTATTAACTGGAGTTATATCTATCTGTCCCCCATTTTCTTCCCAGGGCCTCTTAGTACCTGGAATATGGTAATGGCACAGTGTTTGTTGAATATTTTTAAGGAATGCATGTAAAAAGGATACTCTTTTCATGATTCATTTTCATGAAATTTAGAAATATGAGCATATCTTGGTCTACCTTTACCCCAGATTTTTACTGTCTGGATGCCACCTGTAAATCGAGAGTATGAATGGAGTTATGATAGGGTCAAGGTCGTGAGATCATGAATCAGACTGAGCCAGGAGAGGTACTGAGCAGGGGGAGCAGGGGTCATGGTGAAAATACAGAGCTGAGAAACAAAGAAGTAAAGCCCTATCTAAGAAGACTTCTGGGTTTGAAAGGAAAAAAGGCTCTTGAATGAGAAGTGAGACAATATCTGGAAAGAAATCACCTGTGAGTTCAGAAGGCAATGGAATAGGGAATACTTATTAATTCGTACTAGGAAGACATAAATCTATGCATATTGACCATGCAGTGTGCTGTGAATGGGCCCTGGTGGCAGAGGCAGTGAAAAGATTCACCCAAGGTGGAGCAAAGAGATCCAAGTTTACTGAAAACACATCAGGGAGGGGCAGGCAGGGCAGCAAAGGAGAGAGTGTCTGCCACGAGGCTGGAGTGAGGAAGCATGGGAACGTCTGGAATTTTCCCTCTTTGATAATCTTAGGCACTGCCCGTGGCTGATTGCAAGCAGCCCATTGGTCAGTTACAACCGATGGTTATTTCCAGGTGGGTCACTTAATGAGGTCACTCTGGGCACTTAAGCTTTGTTCAAGTTTTCATTGCTTAAGCTTGTTGCCTAAAATCCTCTACATACTTCTTCCAAGGAATAGAAGAACTTCCAGTCACGCTGAACCAGACCAGACTCCTGCAGTTACTCTGTTTAGTGCTTTGATGGAGGAGACTATTTCTGAGAGCAGGACATACCCCCTGCCTGCCTGTGGGTCTAAGAATTGTGTCATTTCTCCAACCACAGTCTAGTTTCTTCCACCCTTCCACCCTTTCCCCAGCAGAAGCTGGGGAAACTCATCGGTATTAGAGAGAACAGGTCTGTTCATCCAAACCCAGAATGTCTTCCACCATCTTGGCTCTACCGATCCAATTCTCTCCTCCATTCAGAGGATGGGGTCCATTTAATACAATTTTCATTTTAACATAACCCTCTATGCCCCCTCTTCCCCAGTCCATAACACTTGGACTTGAAAAACACGTAAGTCACGCTTCCTTCACAAAAAGATATTTGGCATATCTGTCCATCAATTGATGCATGTATGCATGAATGAGTGAGTTCCTTTCAAAGTTAGGGTGAGAGGTCAAAAAGGTGAATTAAGTTATTTCAACATCTCTATCCTTTGCCTACACGTATGAAGGTGTGTTGTAGTTTCAAGAGTCATCGTAATGAAATAAGTAAAGGAAAGGAAAGTACCAGAAAATGCCAAGTTTTATTACGACTTATTTGTTAAAGCAAACTGTGAAGACAGATTGCTTAGACTGGAGTATTTGCTCCACTGTTGACAGGTTATGTGACCATATTAGATACAAATAACAGGAACACCTCAGCCTGCGAGGTTTGGGGACTGTTATTTTAGAGCAATAGCTGATGCATAGCATTTGCTCACTTGTTAAGAATTGTGAGGGACAGAAGAATATAAGACGACCTCTGTTTTCCAGTAGAAAACAAGGTAGGGCATATAAGCTCAGTTACAGAGAAGTTAAGTGTCTGTCTAAAGGTCCCAGGATGAAAATGAAGCCCAGTGCTTGTACCTAGGGGGTATTTATTTGTTCCAACACTGTCTCTTTATTGGCTCTTCAATTTATTTGTTAAGTCTTCACTTTTGGCCATGACCATATCTTCTATTACATATCACATATTCATGCCACCCCAACCACTTCAATCATGACTGATTGCACGCAAAAATCACCTACTCTTATTTTCAGCGGGTTTGAGGCACAGGAAGATTGGTTAGATCTGACTTCACCAAGATGGCTTGGCTGGCATTCATAGCCGACATCCAGAAAGAGAAGCAAATGTCCCCGTTCAGTGCCACAATTTTAACAAATGTGAACCACTAAGTTGGACTTGAAAATGACTCGCTTCAAGAGAGCCAGGGTTCAGTGCTGTTACCTCTAAGAAACAGACCACTGCATTCCAGGGTTGTGCCAGAAACTCATCTTTCCCCTCTAGGATCTGACTTGAGGCTGGAGGTATAGGGAGATTTCTGGCAGAGGGCAGAATACCCGTGTCCATCTTGTCTCTCTCCATAAACCGAGTTTGTCAGTCTGCCAAAACATCAGGAAATGTGCTCATTTCAAGATCTGGATCATTTGAGCTCTGAATTGTGGGATCGGCATTCCTCTTGTGGATTTCAAAACACACACCCACACCCACAACCTCCCCCTCCCCCAACACCACTAATGCAGGCTTTAGGTTAAGGCTTTTAAATGACATGTCCCTCTTTCTCCATCTCCTGTATGTCCCTCCTACCTACCCCTTCCCCTCATCCCCCCCGCCCCCACTTTTGGCCTCTTGTTTGTTTACAAGCCTTGCATTTCAAGCCACTGAAGAACTCAGGTCTTTTTACTTGAAAAATGGCTTTCCATTCGGGAAGGAAATTGTAGGAGCAAAAAGACTTTAGCTGAACCAGTACTAAATATCTTCGAGTCCCGATGACTGAACGAACTGGCCCTTGGGCCATCCCTCGCATTATTCTCGGAATGCCATGACCTATATGTGAAAGTGAGAGGGTGCTCGGGGATGGTTCTCGTCTTTGAAAAGCAATGCTCCAGGGACAAAGAGGCTCTTTTACTGGACAGTAATGACGGCCACGAGGTGGGAGCCATAAACCAGGCCAGGCTGGGCAGTGTGCATGCTGACATTTTTCATTCCTGATATCCCACAAGTATTTCCAGCTTCAACAGAGCCTCTGTGCAGATGAAAAGGAACGTTTTTGTTTCTTGATTTTGTTATATTATGTTTGAAAATTCCTACCAGCCTCCCAATGACCCATTTGAAGATAGACTGGCAAAACTATTTTTCACCACCTTTATATCCTCCCTTTTATAAGCAAAAAGAAAACAAGAATATAGGTGTTGTTTCCTGTAGGTAAATGAAATCCATGCTTCAGCCTTCCCCAGACGGCCTTGCCTTTCTGCGCGTGTGTGGGGCTTAGAAATCCCAGGAGCTATTGTTCAGCCTGGCCTGCCCACGGACCAGTCCCAGTGATGTGCAAGTAAGCAGATTAGATCCCAGACATTAAAATTAAAGGAAAAAAATTAAAAAAATAAAAAGCACGGCCAACTTTTGTGAACATGAATGACCTATTCTGAAAGAAAAAGAACAAGCATTTTGCACAAAGACAGATGGACATGTGTGGGAGCAAAACTGCCAAAGTCAGCAGGGGACAGATGTATGGAATATACTGTCGTTGACTTCAAGCAGCAGCTACAGTGCAATTTTTTTTTTTTTTTGAATGAGAGAGAAATGCAGAATTACTTCACACCTTTGAGAAGTTCACTCCTTATTTTCATTGTTGTTAGCTTGTTTTTTCCATGTAGAGACAGTTCACAAGAATGTGTCCCCTTTGCTCTACACTCCCCCATCCACCTTGTCACGCAACCTATCTTCTTTGGTGGAAAACTCCATTCAGAGCCTCCCTCCCTTCCTTCTCTCCTTCTTCTCTTTTTCAAATAATTTTTGAATGTGTGTTATATGACAGGCGTTGGTCTCAGTTCAAAGGAACAAAACCATCAAAAGTAATGACATAGTTTCTTCCCTTATAGTTTATAAGCTGGTTGAGAGAGGATATAAAATAGATAATTATGTACATAAATACACCATTATAACTGCTATGAAGCAAAATCGAGGGCATTATAGGAGTGTACACTGAAGATTTAACCTCTCTGCAGGTGTCTGTCCATTTTCCCTAAGGAGTGGCTTTGAAGCTGATACAGAAAGGGTGAGAAAGTACAATGAAATATCACAGAATTTATGATGGAAGTCTGTTTAGGATATCAGGAAGGTGCAAAGAAAGGGGAATTCTACCTGAGAGAAGAAGACAGATATGGAGCTTTCTAAAGGAGTCTGTGTTTCAGCTGAATGTTGAAACACTGAAAGAGCCTGAAATAAAATCATATTCATTCTCATCTGAAAATAATATTGGCTTCGATAGAGCAGTTGCACACTTCTTGCCCGCATTCAAGCTGTCTTCACTTTGATGCCTGATCCTATGGACTTTTCCTGGTTTACACGAGCAAGTACCTCTTTCTTCACTTTGTGAATTCATAGTAACAGGAGGAAGTCACATCCAAACTCATTTTTCTTTTTTTTAAAAGATTTTATTTATTTATTTGACAGAGAGAGATCACAAGCAGGCAGAGAGGCAGGCAGAGAGAGGGGGGGAAGCAGGTTCCCTACTGAGCAGAGAGCCCAATGCGGGGCTCAATCCCAGGACCCTGAGATCATGACCAGAGCCAAAGGCAGTCGCTTAACCCACTGAGCCACCCAGGTGCCCTTATAGCAATCTTTTTAAAAAACAGTCTGAGAGTTTTTATTTAAAACTGTAACATTAAGAACACTTAGACTTAAAGTTAAATTTATGCTATAAAGATAATGTGTTATATTTTTAATAGTAAAAGGAAAACAGTTTTTCCTGTTTTCCCAGTTGATCAGGGAAAACAGTTTTCTCACTTTACAACCTTAATAAACTTTCCCCCAACAGCTAAATTAAATCAGTTATTTCTCATTATTTTACCTCATCTGTGATATAAATAGCAATACTCAGCATTTCCTCAGTATTGGTTGAGAACGGACTATATGTAAGGGCTCTATAAATTTTGTCATTGTTCTGCATTAAGATGATTGTAAGTAAGGGCGCCTGGGTGGCTCAGTCAGTTTAGCATCCAACTCTTGGTTTCGGTTCAGGTTGTGATCTCAG
>JAQQSY010002782.1:0-13430 GCA_028646535.1 Procyon lotor
CTTTCATTAAGATTAGTAGTGATTCCATCACTGCTAGTTTTAGTGAAAAACATATATGTACCTTAATTGTATTTTTCTTTTCATATCTCAATATCTGGGCTACTACATCTTATTCTGTTGCATCCTTATACAAAAAATTTTATGATACCATATTGACCAAACAAAAAAAGAATTATAAAGATTGTTTTTTATGTTAATATGTGGTAAAAATTTATAAATTATTTATCTGTCTACTAATTTAAAATTTGCATTTTCTGAACAAAATAATGTAAAATGATTTTATTTTATTGATCATGTAGTGGGAAAACCGGAGTTTTGATCATTGCCCTTTATTCTATTTTTAGCATCTCAACTCCATTATTTTACTCTTGGTATAATTAGGGCTCAGAAATGAAATGTCTCCACACAATTTTTTTCTTTTTTTTTCTTTTTTGCCAGAATGCTGCCTGGCAACACCAAAAAATGCTCACCTGTCATTTAAGCCATCACATGAAAACATTTCCTGAAGGTCCCACTAGAAATGTCAATCCCTATTTTCTGAATCTGAGTACCCAAGTAGGTTTTTAGTATTTTAGTAATGTGAAGATCATATTAGTCACAGTTTTCCAAAGAAACAGAACTATGTATACATATGGAGAAAGATTTATCTTAAGGAATTGGTTCGGGTGATTGTGTGAGCTGGCAGGGCCAAAGTCCCCAGGGAAGCTGATAGGTTGGAGACCCAGAGAAAAGTCGATGCTGTGTTCCGGAGGCAGAATTCCTTCTTTCTCCAGGGACCTTAGTCTTTTCTCTTAAGACCTTCAACCCACGCACATTTTGGAAGGTAATCTGCTCTACCCAAGTCTACTGATGTAAACGTTAATCACATTTTAAAAATACCTTCACAGCAATATCTAGAGTGGTGTTTGTCCAAAAAAAAAAAAGGTCACTGTAGCCTAGCCAAGTTGACACATAAAATTAACCACCACAAGGGCAAAATCCATTTTCCTAGGGAAGAGGAGATCCTAATTACTGTTACAGCATATTGTGTCTTTGGATTGGTTACCTACTAAAGAAGACTGTTCATTAAGTTTAAGTACAAGTAGGCCATCCTTGCAGTCAGAGGCTAACCCACTTCGAATGTTATAGTCAGGTTTTTATGATGACAGCTGTCTGAATTGAAGGAATTTTGATTCTGTATAATTTAAGAAGTGTTACTTAATAAACTGAACTACATGGGATGATAAAAAAAATAATAGCATGTGGGAAAAGAGGTTTTTGAAGTATCTAAGGCAATTAATATCTCTTGCTGTTACATTTCAAAAAAGATGTAGATTTTTTAACAAACTAAAATCATTATTAAACTTCATAGCTCTATATTTTTAAGACTAAATGAAGTAATTTCTGTTACATTTATTTTGATGAATCTTCTAAACTATTGAGGTTGTTCTATGGCATTTATGCACTGTATAAATGTGTCCAAAACTCCAATTAAAGTCTGGTGTATAGTTGGTAAGACTTTGTATATCAATTCACAAACATTTTATTTGCTGACTTCAATATCTATCTAGTATGTTTCTATCCTAGTATTCTAGTAAGTATATATGAATATGTACGCTTAATTTCCTTTTCTGAGAAATAATACAGCATATGTGTGTGTGTATGTATGTGTGTGTGTTGAGGATGTTGTCCATCATTTGTGAAACTAAGTGAATGAATCTACAATATGCTACAAAATTCAGGGATTCCTTTTTTTCAATATATGAAAGTTATGAAAACTTGGTATGTATCACTATACCCAGAGATCATAGCACCAGAGGCTAATACACAATCACATACACACAGCCACATCAGGTAGCTGTAATGTTAGGATGATGTTAGACTCTCTGACTTGGCCTGAAATGACTAAGTCTCATCAATTACAGGATAACAAAATATAATTCAAGTCTGATCATCAATAGCGTCAAATTGAACAGAAAAGCTAAGAAGCTGTTTCGATTATATTCTCCTCCACCTTATTATGCTTGGCTGAAATGATTGAGATTGTTAACTTGATTTGAGGGCAAACTATAGAGTAGGTCTTACCTCCGAAGAATAACAAACAGCTCATGGATGTCAAACTCTAGACTATCGTAGCTAAGGATGAACTGCAGCTTTGTTGGAGACAGACTTTAATTGTGACATCAGGTTTGCAAATATTTAGCTACAAATGAGATTATTATTTTACATTTTGGATGAGTGTATTGCGTGCATTTGGAAGAGGTTGTAGATTCTGGCAGTTTTAGAAAAAGTAGGGCAGGAGTTTTCACCTTAGGAAAGTAAAGTAAAAGTCTAATTTTCCTCTTGCAAAAATGAAACAAACACCAAGATGAGGAGAACATATTCAGCATTTCTGTATATCATATATCACATATATTATATATCAGCATATAAGTTCTATATATCTATATACAAAGATAGTTATATTTTTTAGTAGTGAGTGTAGTGTTACCAGTATGGGCTCTAGAAACAGACAAACTGGGACAGCTCCTTACTAACCCTGAGATGTTTAAATTACCCAAGCTCAGTTAATAATAGCTACTATTACCCTACATAGTTTGGATCAGGAAAGAGAAATCAAAACTGTCTTTTTTCTAAATGCATTGTACAGGAAATAAGTAAAAATAGCTTTGAAAACTGTACCAGAAGGAGGCATTGACGTGTTAAGAATGGAGAGAAATTTCCCTGGTTAATATGTTTTGTATTGATGGCCTCTTTCCATTTGATAGATTAATCAATGTGTAGCTGGAATGGTTTTTGGTGGTTGTGCCAGAGAATATCATTCCTGGCCCTGCATTATTGAACATTTTAATTGATGATCTGAAGAAGCCACTTGTGCCAACCAGCTTCCATTTGATTGTCCAGATCTCATCCATCTTCTCCACTTGAACCAATAGTCTTCCACATGTCAGTTTGTATATCTATAGATTCTTAAATTCAATTTCAGAAAGAAATATCAAATAAGAGTATAAACATCTTTAAACTGTAAATAAATGTGCTAATATCAAATTATTGTTTTGGACAGGAATAAGTGTATTTTAAAAGTGTGTCTATGTTTGTTCTCTTGTAGGCAAAGAGAATTTTTGGTTTTGGTAAACAGTAACTCTGTAAGTTTTCAAAAATTTAATACACTTAAAAAAATTTAATAAACTGATTGGTAAAACTTCATATTCAAAGCTTCCAAAGTTTAAAAAGCAACTATTTGGTTAGAAAGACTATTAAGAAAATAACAAACTATTAATTAAAGAAAAAAAATGATTCAGTAAAAAGTGATAAATTTGTGGTAAAGTATTTGCTTGAAAAATGTATGTTTGTGTATACATGTAAGTACATGTACATAGGTGTCCTGGTCAGCTTGCATGTGTGAATTATTTCTAAGTGGAAAATTAAGAAGGTAAAATGTTACTAGAAAAAGCTATTTTGGGAGCACCTGGGTGGCTCAGTTGGCTAAGCATCTGCCTTCAGCTCAGGTCATGATCCCAGGATCCTGGGATGGGGTTCTGTGTCAGGCTCCTTGCTCAGCAGAGAGACTGCTTCTTCCTCTTCTACTCCCCCTGCTTGTGCTCTCTCACTCTCTCTCTCTGTCAAATAAATAAATAAATAAATAAATAAATAAATAAATAAATAAATCTATCTTTAAAAAAAAGAAAAACTATTTTTTCATGAATAACAAATTATTAATTAATATTTAAATAAAATGGTTTTACAAAATAAATAATGTTCTTGGCTAATAATTTTATTTCTTCATTTGTTATAAATTTATTTTAGAAAAGGAGATTATTTTTATTCAAATGAAATTTACAGATGTAATGTGATAAAGATTAACCAGAAGATAAGGGAAATGTATAGCTATATGAAGCCTACCTAAATTGGTAGTCAACAGACATTTGAAGAGTATAGAATAAAGAAAAAAAAAAAGTGGAACTTTTAAGTCTTTAAAAAATTCTGGCCTGGGAACACAGATTTTTAGCTTCAATAAGAAAAGGAGAGATTAGGTAGCCATGTTCACATGCCTAAAAGAAGTTTGTATAAAATAGTTTAAAAAATCTATTAAGTGACTTTTCTGTGCCTGTAAAATTCTGAGCTATGGTTCTGCTTTCAGCTAGGTGGCCCAATTCCAGAACTTTAATAGAAAACTTATATTAAATAATTTTAAAATAATTATTTTATTTTATTATTTTTTTAAATATTTTATTTATTTGACAGAAAGAGAGGGATCGCAAGTAGGCAGAGAGGCAGGCAGAGAGAGAGCAGGAAGCAAGTTCCCTGCTGAGCCGAGAGCCAGATACAGTGCTGGATCCCAGGATACTGAGATGATGACCTGAGCCAAAGGCAGAGGCTTTAACCCACTGGCCACCCAGATGCCCCATTAAGTTATTTTAAAAGTAAAAGGTCATAAACCTACATAGTAAAAGAATACTGTGATGATCAATTTTTACGTTGGAGATTTCATTGTTTTATTTTGAACTTTGAAATAAAATGTTGGAAAAATTGTGCATAAATTCCACTTTTAAAATTGATTTTTCTATTTTTGGTAATCAGATAGTTTCCATAAAATGCAAAATGGAGTCCTCTTCATGTCTTATCTAAAGAAAATAAAAATCACAGAATAGTGATTTGAATGGACTGCAAATCAAGTCTATTGTGCTCTTTACTAATAATTTTTGAGAAACAAACAATGCTTAAGAATTATAGGGACATGTTACAAATTACATTATTTTCTAGATAATTATTAATATAAAAACAATATTTGACATCTCTATAGTTAGTAACCTCAATAAAATATGGTTTGAAATTTTAAAATATCCTGCAACAAAAATGAACAGTTTTATGAAACAAGAAATAAAAATTTGCTCCAGTAGTGAACATCAGATAAATTAAGACTGGATTTAACTTAAAGCTGGTGCAGAGTCTTAGATAAAATCTTAAAAGCTAGTGTCTCCATGTATTTTTCCTTTCATTTCTTTTTGCTATTAAGTATAAGAAAAAAGTCCTATGGTTCCCTCTCTTTCTCTCTAATAGTCAATATTAATGTTTGGATGGTCGTGGGATTATATAGAGAGTCAATTCCAAAGTCAGAAAGGATGGGAAAGTGACCAATAACACATTATTTCCATTTTTATCATATATGTACATATTAGTATGTCATGAATATCATAATAACTGCCACAGTACTTTTAGAAAGATTACTCAATATTTATAAAGCACTTACAACTGCTCAGGGCACATTAGTGCTTTAAATGAATCAGTGGCAGTTTGTCTTTAAAGAGAGCAACCAAAATTACTATGCTTGAAACAAGCCTAACATGGTGTGTCAAACAGATTATTATTATACCAGATTACTTTGCAATAAAATAAAAAAGAACATGTTACATTCAACTGTAGGTCACTAATCTGTGTTGACATAAAGTAACAATTTTTTTAAATAAGACAAATTCGATGTAGCTGTATTTATGATGGTAAGGCTTAGGAGTAACTGAGCTCTTGTATTTAGGATTGAAAGTAAACCTCCTACCGGCAAAGTAATGGCCAAAAGTTTTGATTCTCTTAGGAGACATCTAAATGTTTTATCTGGGGTAAGCATTTCTTCAATAATGTACCCAAATAACGCACTGGGTGCCTATGAATTAAGCACAGATAGTGTTGGCCTGGAGCTAGAAATAAAATCAGTGGGGATACACTATTTATTGGCAGACATCTAAAACTAATGCAATTTGAATTATTTCATTTCTTAATACTCTTTGGACTACAGCACACCTCAAACCCAAATAAAACAAATTCAATTCTCTGGAGTGTTGCAGAAAGCTGGATTTACCTAGAAGATTGCCACCCAGGTCTGGGCAAATTGATGCCAAAGGGATTTTCAGGTTCCCGTGGAAGTGTGTGAGAAATACTAGACAGAAACACAACAGAAGATTTACAGTGGTTTGACTATGGATCATTACTTTTCTTTCAACGTCTTTGTGTTTTCCTCAAAGACTACAAATTATATTTACTTTTTTTTAAATTAAAAAAGCCATAAGAATGCTGTGAAATGTGTAAGCCCGATGATTCACAGACATGTACCCTGGGGCAAATTATACATTATATGTTAATAAAAATTAATTAAAAAAAAAAAAAAGCCATAAGAAGAAGCCAAAAATAAAGTAATATCACTGCAGGTATAAAGTACAAAACTGAATGGAGTCCATGCTGATTTACCTTTATTTCTATTTTGATTTTCTGGGATTATTACATATAGGTGTATATAATGTGTGTGTGCATTTTTATGTTTGTATACATTTTATTACAACTGTTTATTTTTGTTAGTTGATATTATTTTCCTGTACTTGTTAAAAATGCTTAAGAGAAAAAGCTGAACAAGAATGAGCTTGAAGCGTAGTTTTGAGTAACAGCAAGATAAAGACAAATTTAATTAATTTAATTAATTTAATTTTTAATTAATTATTTAACTATTATTTCCGGTCTTCAGTCAAGGAGAAATTTAGTAGAGACAAAAGGGTAGGTAGTAAATTCCAGGAGAAAAACATATCTCATATAGCCATGAAAGCTATTACAGCAATAAAATTATCAATAAAAACAAGCTAGCTGTTTTTTTAATCAACAATTTGAAATCCTACAGTTTTAAAGTTTCTTCCTTAATAAATAATTAATTGACAAAAATAATAAAATTTACTGATAACCTATAACCTTATTAAGATGTTTTCCACAGTTGAGAAACTAAAATAATGTGTACATCATCTGAATTTGTCAATTTAATGATTTGTTTAAATAACATTTATAGAAATATATAAATTATGAATATCTTGTTATTTTGCTTTATATTTTTCAGTTTACAACCTTACTTCTGCCAATTTTATAGTTGCTGATGGGGAAACAAATGAATTTATAACACTAATCCTTTCTCTTTGGCTTTTCTGATTCCATCCTGATATATGTTCTAGGGATTGTAGCATATATTTGTGCTGCAAGGAGTGACAAACTAACCTTGACCTGCTTATAATGAAATGTGTTGTCACTCAGGCTCAAGAAGTCATTAAAGCTTGACAGCATTGGCTCTTGCCAGCTTTTCCCAAATCCTGACTGAAGAAAACATCTACCAGAATTATGACTGTTTCACTTTATTTTTTGAAATGACATCTTAACTAATTAAAAGTAACCTGTTGGATTTCAGTTCGGGTGTTCCACAAGCCAAAGGTCAGCCTATTAAGGATTTTCGCACTGACAAGACAGCTTTGCTTCCTATGGATACATCTTCATAGCAAAATAGGGTAGTTTGGAAAAAGAAAAACAGAAACAAAAACAGTTCATCATAAACCCTTTTAGCTTGGTAATTTTTTTTCTAAGCTGTGGTTTCCTGGACAATAATCCATTAAATCTGAAGGGAAAAGCAAATGCAAACCTTCACATGAGCCTAGGGAAAAGTTTTCAAGTAATAATGTTTGTAACACAGAATTTTAAATTGCATGAATTCATAATTACAGTCAAAATGCAGTAGTGCAAGCTTTATCTTGACCAAATTGAAGAAGATATTTAAATAGATAAATAAGGTCTATATATATCAAAGAAGAAAGGTTAAGTCTAACAAATGAAATGAGTTTAATTTAACTAGATTTACCATTCTTAAAGATCAAAGAGAGATGAAGGAGGTCACAGTGAGTTGCTGGGAATCATAAACTAAGCTACAATTTTCATCCATTAGCTATTATCATATTTTTAAACATAAAAGAACTAGAGAAAGAAACAAAGGGTATTTGAAATAATTCCCCCAAATAGCACTTTAAAATGCTTTTCCTGTGGAGACTTCAAATTTAACTTAATATTATCTGTGATTGGCCTATGAATATGGCTACACGGCACAAATAAAATGCAATATAAGAAAATAAAAATAAAAAAATATTGATCTTTAAAAATGTATTCTAATAACAGTTGTGTTATATAGAATATATTGAGTTACAGATTTTAAAAATCCACCATTTGGTGGATTTGTATTGTATCATTTTAACAACCCATTAAAATGTCGTGGGGAGAGGGTATTTTAAATCATGCCATATTTGGTAAAAGATGGTAACATCACTAAATGAGAATTAATTTGGATCCAGACTTTAAGAAAACATTTCTTTGATCAAAAATATGCAATTATTGTAGCTTTGGCAACTGGTTGGGAATGTGACTCTAATTTTTCACCAAATATATCAATGAGAGAAAACTTAGAAAACTGCTTACCATGAGCTTTGTCTTTTTAATAGCCAAAATTTTTCAGAGGTTCCCACAGTCCATGCTAGTACATGATCCTCATAAAATGTTTGTCTAATCCAATTACACTCTTGTACTGCACTTTTCTGATAACTAAATAGACCCCCGTGTCCCTTGCAAACTACTCTGATATGACAGGTGTTGTGCAGAGCACAGAGAGCATCCAGATGGGAAGGACCTGGTCCTGAGAACCACTGTAGGATTAATAAGAACTGGTCATGTAAGTCATTTAGAAAAGCAATTCTGGTTTACTTAGAGGAAAATTATGTAACAGTACAGGATTGAAAGCAGGCCAACCAATTAGGAGGATACTGCTGGAGAAAATGTCAAGATTTGGTGATTAACTGTGATGTTTAAGGTAAGAGGGAGGGGAAATGGGTCAAATATAACTAACTTTCAAGGCTTCAAGATTGGGTGTCTAATAGTAAATGATTTTGTCACCCATGAGGTCAAGTACAAAAGAGAAGTAGTTGGAGTTTTAAAATGACTGAATTCAGTTTTGTGTCTGTTGAATTTGCAGTTTTCTCAGAATATCCAAGCAAATAAAACATTATGAACAAAATAAACGTATGAGGATATTGTCTGCCTAACAACATATAAAGAGACATTGTGTGGGACATGGGCCTAAGTACGTTCTGGAAGTATAGAATTTTCCTGAGAAATTGTGATCCTAGTTTCTGAGAAACTTAGGTTTTAAATATAGGGTAATATCAAGCCATTTTTTTTCTACAAAATCAGTTAACTTAGCCAGTATCTACATTCAAGAAAAAAAATATGTCAGCTTAATAGAGGCCAGACATATTTTAGTTTCACTTATACTTTGAAAAGGCTACTTCATAAAAAAATAAAGCCTGACTGATTTTGGAAATTTGCATTCCCCATGTATGCCATTGCCAGTATATTATAATTATCTTCAGTTTTCCATATCTTTTAGCGAATCGCTAGACACATAACATGCTGTGCTAAATAAATATTAGTTGATATCTTAAAATGGGATTAGGCATTATTTAGGGATTTAGAAAAATAGCATTGGTGCTATTTTTTTTTAAAGATTTTATTTATTTATTTGAGAGAGAGAATTGGAGAGAGAGAGCATGAGAGGGGGAAGAGCAGAGAGAAAAGAACTCTCCACTAAGCAGGGAGCTTGATGCAAGACTTGATCTCAGGACTCCAGGATCATTACTGGAGCTAAAGGCAGTTGTTTAACCAACTGAGACACCCAGGCACCTAGTACTATTTGTTTTAACAAAAGGGGGGATATGGTTTTGGGGTAAGCTATACATGGAGAAAAGTAGACATTTTAAGCAGAGGGAAGACCATGTCCCAAAACATGGGATGGCATTGCATATTTTGGGGTAATATATATATGTCATGATTGTTATACAGGGTACAAAAATTAAATAATAATCTTCAGAAAAGTAATCTAGCAATCATATTGTGAAGGATTTTACATTCCATATAAGGGCTTTGCACTTAAGATATTGATTCTTTAGCTGATGGAGAGCCAATGGTGCTGGTGTATTTTTGTTGAGGAATTAAATGATCTGGTATGCTTTTCTTAGAAGTTGATACTTTTGACAGTATGAAAAATGAACACGTGTGCAAACAGCAGCAAGAGAGAAGTTAGCAATGAAAAATGATATCAGAAAGAGCTAATGTTGTAGGGGGGTGGGGGAGAGAAATGAAACAGGAGGGGCTAGGGAGGGAGACAAACCATAAGAGACTCCTAGACTCACGAAACGAACTAAGGGTGGCTGGGAGGTGGGGGAGTTAGGGATAGGGTGGCTGGGTTGTGGACATTGGGGAGGGTATGTGCTATGGTAGGTGCTGTGAAATGTGTAGGTGATGATTCACAGACATGTACCCTGGGGCAAATAATACATTATATGTTAATTAAAAAAAAATAAGAAAAAAAAGCTTATGTAGGGACAGTGAATTGGAGAAAAGAGAGGAAATATTTATAAGGTATTAAAGATAGATCTTGAAAACCCTTAACTTTGTTTCCTCATTATGCTGGTCATGAATTACAATCAATTAAATATTTAATATACGAGGTTCCTGGGTGGCTCAGTCAGTTAAACCTCTGCCTTCTGCTCAGGTCATGATCATGGAGCTTGGGGATCAAGCTCCATGTGGAACTTCCTGCTCAGTGGGGAGTCTGCTTCTGCCTCTGATGCTCCCCCTTTCACGCTCTCTCTCTCCCACTCTCTCTCTCAAATAAATAGAATCTTCAAAAAATAAGAAAAAATATTTAGTACAAAATATAAAATAAAAAGTTAAATTAAGTTTTGAAAGTAGAAATGATACTATTAGTGAAAATTTAACAGACAGTAGAATAAGAAATTACTTTTTTAAGGGTTAAAATTTACTCCAAACTAAAAACTGATGGGTGAACTATGTAAAGTAAAAACATTTCTAGATTAAGCATCATATAGATCATTAAAATGGTAAAAGTGGTAAAATGCTAAAGTGTATCAAAATATTTATAGCAAATACTAAAAACGTATCATTAATGACCTCAGGAGATATGATTAATTAAATATCCCTCTGTTAACCCAACAAAATAATTTATAAAATACATAAATTCTTGAAAGAAAACAAATGGCCAATAAAAGGAAAAAGATATTTAATTGTTGTTAATGAACAAAATTATAAAGTAAAACCAATATTGATTTATTCTTTAAACTATTAGTCCAACATATTTAAAAAAGATAATACTTCGTGGTAAGAGTGTAATATATATATCCTCAAATAAGTTTTACTCAATTATTTAGTAATATTCATATAAGTATTATTATGTTTTTTAAATTGCATGAAAATAAGCTACATCTTCTTTCCATATGTATCAGTGTATTAGATCAGAAATTTATCTATAAAATCTTCTGAAGTCTATACAAATTAAAGATAATTGTAATGCAAACTAATGTGGAACAACCTCTATATTTGATATATGTTGGAATTACTTAACATAAATAGATAAATTATGTAGTACATATTTTCAGTCAAATGCTTTCGGATATCACTCAAGGGACTTCCTTCACAAAAATATCATTATCCTATAATTTCAC
The DNA here is from genome assembly GCA_028646535.1 of Procyon lotor. Classification (NCBI taxonomy): domain Eukaryota; kingdom Metazoa; phylum Chordata; class Mammalia; order Carnivora; family Procyonidae; genus Procyon; species Procyon lotor. The sequence continues at coordinate 11,343 of JAQQSY010002782.1, forward strand.
TAAAGAGAATTTACACTAATTACTTCACTTGGCTTCTACCGAATCACTATTTAGCTTCAACAAAAAAAAAACCAATATCTTGATTATCTCATCCTATAAAGAAATCAAAATTACCTACCACTTAAAATTGCCTTTTCCTTTCAGACTAAAAATTCATATATTTTTCCAAATTGTCCACCAAAAAGAATAAGATGCTTATCTTAATATCATGTAAAAACTCAAAATGAGCACTTTCTTTTTATGTCCACTTTTCCACCTGAATTTCACGAACAGAATTAAGTGTAATTTATCTTGCTGAAGCTTCATAAATGAGTTAGAGAAAATAAGTCAGGATTCATAACAAATGCTATCTTTTTAAACTCATATTTTCCAATGGTTCTGGAACATTTCCTATATTTGTTTTTATTAGTTGAATTCCTGATATTTTATTTTTATCAGTTGAATTCCTGGCAAAGTGGGAGGTAATACGAGAACTGATAGAAAAGATGCCAATTTGTTTGAGAAAAGATTACTAACCTACATTCTGTTCTCCAGCAGGTATATTTAGTTATTCATTTAATTTTGTTTGTTCTTTTATGATGCTTATCACATTACATTATGATTATATATTAACATTTCTGATTCTTCTAAATAGAATAGAAGCTAATGTCTTCTACTTCTTATGAGATCATGACAAACTGGGTGAAATAAAACAATTAAGTGAATGCATGATATTGAACACTGAACATTGCATGCATAAAAGATTTTGATAGATTCACTAACTCACAAATGAAATGATTACAAAAAGTATCTGTGGATCCAATTTTGCATATATTTAACTGAAGACAAGCTTGGATAAAAGTGAACATCCTAATAAATTAGCTACTTCTAGATCAACTAAACCTTTTGTCTTTGGTACATCCTACTGACAAAACAGTTTATTCATCCAGGATCAAATATATTCTCTTCTAGTGGAAACTTGATAGAAAAAAATAAATAATCAGGGAGGAGAAAACTAAATCAGTTAGGATGTATTACCAAGTGAACTGTGAAAATCATTGTATGTCACTCATTCAATTGGAAATGCTCCCTTTTCACTTTGTTAAATATTCACTACTCTCTGTTCACAAAGGTTTTCCAGGTTGGTTCACAGTATCTGCAACTACGCTGACTTGTTTATGGATGGCAACACAATACTGTGACTTGTTTTAGAGGTTTTGAAGGTAACTTTTTTGGACTGGAAGCTTGATTGGCTCCACCATCTCCTAAATGGGTGATCTGTGGAAAGTTTTATAACCTTTTAGAACTTCAATTTTCTCATCTTAAAACTTAAATATAAATAACACATTTACTATCTCAATTATATAGAGAGGCACCTGGGTGGCTCAGTGGGTTAAAGCCTCTGCCTTCAGCTCGGGTCATGGTCTCAGGGTCCTGGGAGGGAGCCCCGCACCAGGCTCTCCGCTCAGCGGGGGGCCTGCTTCCCCCTCTCTCTCTGCCTGCCTCTCTGCCTACTTATGGTCTCTCTCTCTGTCAAATAAATAAATAAATAAAATCTTTAAAAAAAATAATATTAATGTGTTTAGCACAGAGCCTGGCTACTAGTAAATACATGTTAAGAGTTGTTATTTTTTCTTTTCTTTTTTTTTTTTTAAGATTTTACTTACTTATTTGATAGAGATCACAAGTAGGCAGAAAGGCAGGCAGAGGGGGAAGCAGGCTCCCTGCTGAGCAGAGAGCCCAGATGTGGGGCTTGATCTCAGGACCCTGAGATCATGACCTGAGCCAAACGCAAAGGCTTTAATCTACTGAGCCACCTAGGCACCCCAAGAGTTGTCATTTTCTTGTTTACTTTGTAAGTTTTATTTTTTTAGACCTTCTTGATTTGCCCTACTAAAAGTAATATTGACCACAACAAAATGATCACAATAAAGTCCCTATAGAAGATATGCAGGAGATATGTATGTTTATCTACTTGCATGTATGAATTGAACTTTTCAATTGATAAAATTCATTGATTATCAGATTTCCATCTTAACTGGATTTTGGATTAGTTTTGATAACAGAGATTCTTTAAGACAAGAGACATATACAATGAAGTCAAGAAGA
>JAQQSY010002783.1:0-13430 GCA_028646535.1 Procyon lotor
ATACAGCCAAAAAGCACTGACATGTGAAAGGTGAATTAGGGAGTTAAAGGAGCCTCAGGAAAATTATGTAGCAAAAAGGACTTCTTAAAGACAAGATCTAAGTGGGCTGCTGGGCATCAGAAAGGGTGTGTATGCTAGATATTCAGATCAGGAAGGGAACCAAATGTGAGTTACTTAGATTAAGGTCCAAAGCTCCATATATGCTAGATGGGTGTGAAAGACCTAGAAGCTAAGCTTGGTTCTCAGCCAGCTGTCCTTTGCAAAGAAACCATTTATCTCGGGAAAAATGACATATCCTGAGAGCCTTTATTTTGGCTCTTCATTCAGTCTCTTTGAGGGAATTCCTGGCATATTGTGCTTCCGTGAGGGAGATGCCTAGAATTAAATCTGAGGATGAAACCAGGGTGGGATCTTGATGTAGAATAATTTATACCTAAGTTGGTTAGAATCTGGAGTTGTTTAATGGTCCTGCAACATGCTAGGTGTATACCTCGCAGTGAGTGATTAAGTATTTCTAAACCCCAATCTCTCTGTCAAAGTGGAAGAAGAACGGGAGGAGGAGGAGGAGGAAGGAGGAGGGGAACAAAGAATAAGAATAAGAAGAATAAGAAGGAGGAGGAGAAGGAGGAGAAGGAGTAGGAGGAGGAGGAAGAGGAGGAGGAAGCAATAGAGGGGGAGAAGAAATAGGTAGAGAAAAATAATAGCTCCTTTTTCATGAAGATTTTCTAGCCATGCATTAGGTTACAAATACATAGATGGAATTATATCCAGCAAATCTCAGATACTTACTTACTAATCATTCCAATAATATTGACTTAATTCTCATCCTACCTCTACAAGTGAAACAATACCATGAAGTCCATTGGAAAAATTCCATGAGGAAGGTACTTCAGAGAAATTTAAGGTCACCTAAGTGAGGACCTACCAGATCAAGAATGTCCTTTTTAGTTGCAGGACTAGTTCAAGCAGCAAAATGCTGGACTTATGCTTTTGGAAGAGAAGAGTCAAGATAGCATCTCCTTCCTGCAACTAACACCAGAAACCCATGATCACAGGTCCTTGTCACAGGCAGTATTCTAAGGATGGGCTCCAAGAATATCTTAAGCTTGGGCCGGATGAGGGCTGCCATGCCTGTGAGACTGACCTCAAATCACATCCAATATCAGAGTTAAAGTCTGGGAGATGCTGATGGGTTATTTCAAACTGGCCATTCATTTTTCGTGAGCAGAGATGTGAGTTGCATTTCCAGAAGAATTTAGGGAGGTGATGTCAGGTCATTTATGGGAATTCAAGGAGATCCTCCTACCTGATAAAATTCTTATTTAAGGAAGAGGAAGCCTATATTCAAATGGGAGCCTGATGGATCTTTGCTTTTTTAAATCCATTTTTTTCTCTGATTGTCCTTTGCTAGTAAAACAAAAACAAAAACACCCAAAACTATTTGTGCCAATCATAACACCATGTTGGGGTAAAAGCATGAAACAGCCCGTTGTTGTCCTGGAATTAGCATGTACAAATACACAAAAGCCGTTCGTTAAATTTTTAGATAGTTTGTAAAGCAGTTACCATGATGCTGGTGGCTTTTACTGACAATGGTGGTGGAATTCATACCTCAGAAATTGATAATCACCACAAATTTGGGATCTATGGCTTTTTTCCACTCCTGTAATGTTAGGTGTTAACATTAACTAGCCCACCACTGGCTTGGCCCCTCTGCCATCATTTGGACTGCTCTCAATTGCAAATTTAGTCCTATCCCTGCTTGATTTAAACCTTGCTAGTAGTTCCACCTCAACCTGTAAGGCCCATTTCAAATGTAACTGCCTTCAAGCAGCCTTCAGCCCCTGCACATCTGCAATCCAGGCTATGTCTTTCTCTTGATAGTCACATTCCACCCTTCCTTTATTAAGCTCATAACCCGGCCCATCTGTTCATGAACCTGGCAGTGGACCCACCTGCAGACCCAGGCAGATGGTCCACACATCCATGGCCTCAGAGAGCAGGCCCACTGATGAACCCTGCCAACTGGCTTATCCAGAATCTCCAGCCATAGTGACTGGTGAAGGGCTTTTCCTACCAAAAGCAGACTGTAAAGACTGGAAGAGATGACTGCTTCTTCAAATGCATAAACACCCCAGGGGTGTTGATGGGTATTAAGGAGAGTACATGTTGGGAGGAGCACTGGGTGTTATACACAACTGATGAATCATTGAACACTACATCAAAAACTAATGATGTACTACATGTTGACTAATTGAAAATTAAAAAAAAATGCACAAACACTAGTACAAGGCTCTAAGGAATTAGAGGGGGAAAATTGATGAAAGAGTTAGGTTTTGTTTTCAAAGGATGAAAAAATTGATGAACTTCTAGCTACACTGACCATGAAAACAAAAGACTCAAATAAATAAAGAGAAGACATTACAACTGATGTCACAGAAATAAAAAGATCACAAGGGACTATAACAATTCTATGCCATCAAAACAGACAACTTAGAAGAAATAAATAAATTCCTAGAAACACACACACTACCAAAACTGAATGAAGAAGAAATAGAAAAACTGAAGAAACCAGTAACAAATAAGGAGATTGAAACAGTAGTAAAAAGTATCCCAGAGGGGATATTTGCAAAAGACATATCTGATAAAGTGTTAATATCCAATCATAAAGAACTTATTAAACTCAACACCCAAAAAACAAATAATGCAGTTAAGAAATGAGCAAAAGATATGAATAAACATTTTCCAAAGATGATACCTGTATGGCTAACAGCCACATGAAAAGATGAATCATTGAACACTACGTCAGAAACTAATAATGTACTATATGTTGGCTAATTGAATTTAAATTAAAAAAAAAAGAAAAGAAAAAAGTTACAGGTAGCTTCCCATACCCTCCCCAAAAGGAAAGTTGTTCAATATCACTCATCATCAAGGAAAAACAACTCAAAATCACAATGAGATGTCACCTCACATCTGTCAGAATGACTAAAATTAATAACACAGGAAACAATAAGCATAGTCAAGGATGTGAGCAAGAGGAACGAACCCTCTTACATTGTTAGTGGGAATGCAAACTATTGCAGCCACTCTGGAGAACAGTATGGCAGTTCCTCAAAAAGCTAAAAATAGAACTACCTTATGATCCAGCAATTGCACTACTAAGTATTTAACCAAAGGATACAAAAATATACATTCAAAGGAATACATACACCCTGATGTTTATAGCAGCATTATCAACAATAGCCAAGCTATGGAAAGAGCCCAAATGCTCATCAACTGACAAATGGATAAAAAAAGATGTAGTATACATATACAATGAAATACTACTCAGCCATCAAAAAGAATGAATTCTTGCCATTTGCAATGATGTACATGGAGCTAGAGTGTATTATGCTAAGGAAAATAAGTCAATCAGAGAAAGACAAATACTATATGATTTCACTCATGTGTGGAATTTAAGAAACAAAATGGATAAACATTTGGGAGGAGGAAAAGAGAGAGAGAGGGAAACAAATCATGAGACTCTTAACTACAGAGAACAAACAGGGTTGATGGAGGGAGGTGGGTGGGAGATGGGAGAGATAGGCAATGGGTATTAAGGAAGGCATGTGTTATGATGAGCACTGGGTGTTATATGTAAATGATGAACCAATGAACTCTTCTCCTAAAACCAATACTGAACTGTATGTCAACTAACTAAAGTTAAAAAAAAAAAAGTAGCCCAGAAATAAAAGCCTAACACCAGATGTCTTCACAGGTGAATTCTACCAAACATTTAAGTTATGAACACCGATCCTTCCCAAACTTTTCTAAAAAATAAAGAGGAAATGCTATCAAATTTGTTTTATGCATGAAGTATGACTCTGAAACCAAAGTCAGACAAAGACATAAGAAAAGAAAACTACAGGCCAATATCCCTGATAAACAAAGGTGAAAAAGTCATCAACAACATATTAGTAAACCAACTTCAACAGCACACACACACACTGCACACCATGACTCACTGGGATGAGGATATTCCTGGGATGCAAGGATAATCCAACATATGTAAATTTTTTAAAATGTGATCTACCACATTAATGAAGGTTAGAAACCATATGATCATCCCAATAGATGTAAAAAAGTATCTGACACAATTCAACACACATCCATGATTTAAAAAACTTTCAAGAAATAAGGTGTTGAAGGAACTTACCTTAAAGGTCATATATGAAAAGCCCACAGCTAGCATTATACTCAACGGTGGAAAACTCAAAGCTTTTCCCCTAAGATCTAGAACTAGACAAGAATGTCACTTTAATTCAATATGAGACTGGGAAGTCCTAGCCAGAGCAATTAGATGAGAAAAAGAAACAGAAGGCATCCAAATCAGAAAGGAAGAAATAAGATTATCTCTGTTGGCAGATGACATGATCTTTTATGCAGAAAACCCTAAAGATGACTCCAAAATTTTGTTAGAAATGATAAATGAATTCAGTAAAGTTTCAGGACACAAGAGCAAAATATAAAAATCAGTTGAATTTCTATACACCAGCAACAGACTATCTGCAAATGAAATTAAGAAAACAATCCTGTTCAGGGCACCCAGATGGCTCCGTCAGTTAGGCATCCAACTGTTGATCTCAGCCTTGTGAGTTCAGGCCCTACACTGGGCTCCACACTCAGTGTGGTATTTAAAAAAAAAATCCTGTTTACAACAAATTCAAAAGTAATAAAGTCCTTAGAAATAAACGTAGCCAGGGATGAAAGACGTGTATATTAAAAATTATAAGCACTGAAGAAACAAATTAATGCAGACAAATAAAAAATAGAAAGATATCCCATATTCATGGGTTGAAAGAATTAATATTGTTAAAATACCCATAGTACCCAAAGTGATCTATAGATTTAATACAATCCCTATCAAAATCTTAATGACATTCTTTACAGAAATAGAAAAAACAATCCTGAATTGATGGAAAGGATTTCAAATAGGCAGGATTCAGGAATCTCCAAAGTGCTAGGGAGCAGGAAGTCCAGGAACAGTCCTATAGTAGGTATGGCCAGGTCTGGGTACTTGCCTCTTGGAGAAAGCAACTTTAACCAATTTTTACCTCTGTCCCTCAACTCACATTCTTGGAGCAAATATTGTCCTTGCTTTTAAGACATGCTTGCAAAAAAAAAAAAAAAATCTTGCCCCATCCCTAGGGAAAGATAAGGCACCAGACTGATGGTTCCACCAGACTGTTTCATCCAAGGGGAAAGAGATGATTCCCTAAAAGAAAACGAGGTTGCAATTAGGAAGTACAAATGCATAATGGGCAGCTCAAAATAAACAATGGCTACTAGAGGTTGTTAGCACCAAACCACAAAAGGCTTAGTGGGTCATATTTTAAGGACATTGACTTTTATCCTAAATGCAAGAGGGAACCTGTAGGGGTTGTTCAGCAGGACCCAGAGTGGTTTACAGGATCGGGCTTATGTTTCTAAAGTATCCTCTGGCTGTTTTCTTTCTTTTTTTTCCCTTAAAGATTTATTTAATTTATCAGAGAGAGAGAGAACATGCACAAGTGAGGGGAAGGGCAGAGGGAGAGAATCTCCAGCAGACTCCTCACTGAGCACAGAACCTGATGGGGATTGAGCAGGGCTCAATCTCAGGACCTTGAGATCATGACCTGAGCCAAAACCAAGAGTTGAATGCTTAACTGAATGAGCCACACAGGTGCCCCATTCTGGTTGCTTTCTGAGCAAGGAATAAGAATGGAGCAACAGTGGAGGTGAGATGGAAACTAGACCAGAGGGAAGAAGGATGTGGACTACAGAGGTAGCAGTGGAGTTGAAAAATGGTTGGATGGATTCAAAATACATTGGAGAATATAAATGTTTTTGTCTATGCATTAGGGTTATTCTTTATATAGTCTCATATTTTTTAAATTTTGACTTCGGTTTTCTTCACAAGTGACCCACATATGTGAATGTTGTAAACTGCATCAAATCCTCTGCAGAATGAAGTATCAAATAAGTGTTTTTAAAAGAACAAAAAACGGGACGCCTGGGTGGCTCAGTGGGTTAAAGCCTCTGCCTTTGGCTCAGGTCATGATCCCAGAGTCCTGGGATCAAGCCCCGCATCGGGCTCCTTGCTTGGCAGGAAGCCTGCTTCTCCCGCTACCATTCCCTCTGCTTGTGTTCCCTCTCTCACTGTGTTTCTCTCTGTCAAATAAATAAAATCTTTTAAAAAAAAAGATTAAAAAAAGAGTTAAAAATAAAAATTCCATATGATCCAGTAATTCCAGTACTAGACATTTACCCAAAGAAAACCCCTATGTTTATTGTAGCATTATTGCAATAGCCATGGAATGTCCACTAATAGATGAATGGATAAGAAGATGTGAAAAGTGCCTAATATAGATGTATGTATATGATATATATATAATATATAATATATATGGAATATGCATATATTCCATATATATATCCCATATATATATATATATGGAATATTACTCAGCCATAAAAATAGAATGAGAATTTGCCATTTGTGGCAATCTGGATGGAGCTAGAGAATATTATGCTAAGCGAAATAAGTCAGACAAAGACAAATACCATATATTTTCACTTACATTTGGAATCTAAAAAAACAAAACAAAAAGGAGAAATAGATTGATAAACACAGAAAACAAATCAATGGTTGTCAGAGGGGTGGGAGGTGAGGAGATGGTCAAAATGGATGAAGTGGAGTGGGAGGTATAGGCGTCCAGTTATGGGATAAATAAGTCATGAAGTAGAGAAGTACAGAATGGGGAAGATAGTCAATGGTGGCGTACCAGCATTTATGGGGACAGTAGCTACACCTCTGAGCACAGCATAATGTATAGAGTTGTTGATCGACTATGCCGTATGTCTGAAACTAATGCAATGTTGTGTGTCAACTATTCCTCAACAGAAGAAAGAAAAAGCAAGCACTGATAAATTATTGACAACTATATCTGAAACTAATGATGTACTATATGTCGACTAACTGAATTTAAATTAAAAAAAAGAAAGAAAAAACAATCCTAAAATTCATATGGAAACGCAGAAGACCCTTCACGATCAAAGAATTTTTGAACAGAAACAAAACTGGAGGCATCACATGTTTTGATATTAAAATACATTACAAAGCTACGGGATGGTACTAGTATAAAAACAAAACTGTAGCCCAACAGAACAGAATAGACTCAGCATGCACAGTCACTAGATCTTGGACAGTGGTGCCAAGAATTCATAGTGGGGACAGGATAGTGTTTTCCATGAATGGTGTTGTGGAAAAAAGATATTGACGTATGAAAGAATGAAACCGGGGAAAAAAATAATAAAGAGTGAAACCGGAAACATCTTACACCGTACACAAAAATCAACTCACAAAAGGTTAAAGGCTAAGATGTAAGATCTGAAACAAAGAAGCAGAGAACAGAATAGTATTTGCTAGATGCTGGGGGGTGTGGGAAACCGGGACATACTTATCAAAGAGTACAAAGTTTCACTTATGTGAGGTCAGTTCTAGGGATCCACTGTATAGCATAGTGTCTATAATTACAATACTATACTATATATTGAAAATTTGCTATTAGTAAGTCTTCTGTTGAGTGTTATCACAAAAATAAAGAATAAAAAGGGCAGGAAAAAGTTTCAGGAGATGATAGATAGGTTTATTATGTGGGTTGCGGTGCTGACGTTTGGATGTGTACTTATCAGATTCATCAACTTGTATATATTAAATATGTACAGCTCTTTGTATGTCAGTCATACCTCAATAAAGTTGGGGTTTTTTTAGATTTTATTTAAGTTCAAGTTAGTTAACATATAATGTACTATCAGTTTCAGGGGTAGAATTTCGTGATGCATCACTTACATAAAGAGGTTTTAAGAAAAATCCTTCAAATGTGCCATTGAACATGTTTTCAAAAATGTTTTATTGCTCCTCTTGGACTGTCTAGACCCTAATCCTCTCCTTTTCCAATTAAACAGGGGAAGATGATGTTTCCTTGTCTCTATGAGAATCCCCTATCATTGCAAACAGAAAAGTTAAAGTTAAGCCCCAAAGAATTATAAACAGGATCTTAAGATACGTGCACACGTGTTCACTGCAACACTATTCACAATAGCCAAACTAAGGAAGCAAACTACATGTCCATCAGTGGATGGATGGGTAATGAAAATGTGGCATATACATAAAAACAGAGCGTGATTCATCCATAAACAGAGGAAATCCTGCTAGAGGCTACAACAGATGAATGAATCTCAAGGACGTTTTGTTAAATGAAATAAGGCAGTCACAGAAGGACAAATACTGCATGATTCCACTTACACAAAGTTTATAAAATGTTAAAATAATAAAACGATAAATACAATGGTGGTTAGCAGGGACCAAGGAGAAAAAATATGGGAGATTGCTGTTCAATAGGTATAGAGTTTTAGTTATGCAAGATGAAAAAGTTTTAGACATCATTGTACCTTTAGAGTTAACAACACTGTTTTCATATAGTTAAAAATTTATAAAGTTAGATCTCATAATATGTGTTAGTTTTAAGATGTCTTGATTTTTCTCTAATTAATACTAAAGTTCCTTGAAACACGAATTCTGTCCCACACTGCAATTCAGGATCAAGCACCGTGAGTAGCACATTAAAATTTTTTGATAAATAATGTACATATTCATCACATGATGAATGGTTTACTTAATGATCCACAGCAATAACTGTCTTCCAGACCCAGGGTGGGGTCGAGGGGCGGGGGGAAGACTTCTCTGAGGCATTTCCACTCAGTCATGCTCTTGGAACTTGTAATAAATAGAGTGTAAATGCCACAAAGCAGAGATTTGGACTATTGTGACCGATGCCACGCTTCCTGGACAGAACAGACGGGGCCCAGGGAGGCACACAGTAAATACCATCAACGAAAGAGTATATGACCCAGTTAACATGCTCTATTTTGCATGGTCACTAAGTGTCCCTTCTACTGGTCTTACTCTCCTTGGAAAAGGCCATCAGAATATGAATGGAAAGAAATGGTTTCATTTGTGTTACTTTCTCTAATAAATCCACAATCTTTAGGTTTTTTTCCCCCAAGTACATTTATTTTATTTTTTCAGTGTTACAAGATTAATAGTTCATGCACCACACCCAGTGCTCCATGCAATACGTGCCTTCCTCAAAACCCACCACCAGGCTCACAGTCTTTATGATCGTAAACACTAAGAGCTATCTGCTCTTGTTGAGTAAAAATATCTGTGTTCAGTTCCCAGCAACAGGATATTCTCTCTTTATATTAACTCAGACAGCATGGATGACCATTGAGAACCAGGACAATGAGGTAAGAAGACCCGAAGCCAGACCCGTGTCCCCACCCTTTATTCACCTTATGGACACCGACCAGTGCCTATGTCAGGTCACAGGTTTCCCACACCCCATAACCCACTCCTATTCCTATTCACCTCCACGGTGAGGGCTTCTCCAGTACTCTTCCTTCCATTCCTGCGTGCAGCGTTTCTCAGCGCCTTTAAGCCCTCCTCGAATTTGTTGGTGATAACCAGCCACCGAGCAGACTCTACTAGCCACCTGATCAAAGAAGACAGAGGTGCAGTCAAGTCTCTCGTGTGTCCACATTCTTTGTCCTGAAATGCCTCTCCCTTCCCATCTGATACCTACCTCTAGTTCTGTGATACCAGGAAACACAAACTTACGTTCTCTTGTACCGTGATTAGAAAATTAGGAGGATGACCTCTCCACGCAGGACCTTTTCACTACTGGCAATACAGAGCAGGAGTCATATTGCCCCCTCACTCTTATTCTGGGGAATAGTTCCAGGTTTGGCAAATAAAAATAATGTGTCTAGTTAAATCTCAATCAAATCAACAGTGACTATGAGTCATTCTTGAGTATAACCATCTCCCGTGGGATATTTTGGACCTACTTATCCTGAAAGGTATTTGTTGTTTCTTTGAAATTTTACTTGAATGAGACACTCTGTATTCTATCAGGCAGGGAAATAAAAATACAGAACTCTCAGATAAATAGAAATTTCACATAAACTACGAATAATTTTTAGTGTAGCTATGCTCCATGCAATATTTGGAATATTATACCAAAAAAAATTGTTGTTTACCTAAAATTCAAACTTAACTGGGTGTCCTCGATATTTATTATCTGGCAACTCTACCCGCTCAGTTTTTTGAAGGGTATATAGAACACTTATTAAGAGAGCATGTGCTCAGGTTCTTAACCAAGAACCAGACAGAATTCTTGAGACCTGACTTCATGTATCTTGCATCCCAGGATCCTCTAACACGAAGGAAAAAAGAAAGCCTTTACCTTGAGAAAAGAAAAGAGGCAAATAACGGTACAGAGACCACCAGCTGAAGGGTGTGCCAGTCTCGAATGGCAAAAGCCAGTCCTCCCAAGACCATCTGTCCTACACAAGGCGTACAGACAGCCACGGTTATTCCCAAGGCTTGGAATCGGGGCACTGTCCATTCTACGACTGACAGAAAGCACAAACAGGATTTTGAACTCCAAGTTGGAATCTCAAAGTCAAAGTCAAGGCTTGGAAAACGTCAAAGACGCCAAATGTTTACTTACGCAGCATAATAGTATTTGTCATGATGCTCATGGTAGAGCAGCCAGCCAAGAAGCGTAGCACACAGTAAACGACGAAGGTGGGTGCAAAGGCTGCGCAGGTGTCAGCAACGGCCAGCTGGAGGAAACACCACCTGAGAATTAACTTCCTCCCAAACCTGGGGAACGGGAACAGGTTAGACGGGGGAATAAGAACAGCCCGTTGGGGAAATTAACAAAAAGAAGGCACACTTTGAAACTTAGCGCATGCTTTGAGAAATGAGACTTTGCCCTTGGAACTTGAAAGAAGCAAGAGCTAGTCAACAAGGAAGACCTTTCCAGAAGCAGCCCTCCTGTTTGTAAGTAGGTACCTGAGTATAACAAAGCTTCTTCTACAGTCTGTTACCAGATCTTTGAGACCCACTGAAGCCATATGAGATCTGTTGCGATACTGGAAATTTTAACACATCACAATTGTCCCTTGTACTAACAGAGGCACGTAACGCAGTAGGGTCTGTGCAGTGTCTAGAACACAAGGAAGCTGCTACGGACTGAGCTGCATCCCCTGCCCCCACCCCAATTCATATATTGAAGATCTAATACCCAGTGAGATGGTATTCGGAGATGGGCTTTGAGGGAGCTAATTAGGTTTCAATGAGGTCTTGCGAGTGGGGTTCTTATGATGGGGTTAGTGCCCTAATAAGAGAATAGACTGCTGTCCTCTTTCTACCACGTGAGGCTGTAGCAAGAAGGCAGTTGCCCTGAAGTCAGGAACACAGCTCTCACCAGGAATCAGAGGTGTCTGTACCTAGATCTTAGACTTCACAGCTTCCGGAACTTAAGAAAATAAATTTCTGTTGTCTAAGCCATCTAATGGCTGGTGTTTTGTTGTGGTAGCCTGAGCTCCCTAAGACAAGAACTAAATCTGTGCTTGGGACTCTGGGGCCGTGCAGGTCATGAATATACTATAGGAAAGGAACATCCAAGGAACAATACAGCAAAGTTGCTGATGGGTCGCATTAGAGCCCGTCTCTGCTAAGTCTGGCTTTAGAGGCCTGGAACATGTTTCTCTAAAGCAAGAAGGGAGCCACAACTCAGAGGACTTAGTTCAGAGTGAGTTCTCAGAGGAAAGAATTAGGTAAGTTGAGGGTAAAGGAACTTTATTTTTTTTTAAAGATTTTATTTATTTATTTGAGAGCGAGAGAGCACAAGCAAGGGGAGTGTCGGGTGGAGGGAGAAAGAGAAACTGACTCCCCACTGAGCAGGGAGCCTGACATGGGGCTTGATCCCAGGATCCTGAGATCATGACCTGAGCCAAAGGCAGACGCTTAACCCACTGAGCCACCCAGGACCCCAAGAAGGTATTTTTAAAAAGGATGGAGAATTCTGTATTTCACAGTTTTCTGGGAGAGAGGACCTTTCTCTGGACAACATGGATGAGATACTTGTGCTGATTTTGTATGACCAGGAGAGGACAACCAGTGGGATTGCACAGAAACCCTGCAATCCTTGCTGTGCTTGCAGAATGGTTCCATTATAATGCGGGGTGTTAAATCTTTTATTCATATTAAGTACTCTTGTATTTCAATTTAAAAATGGAATAAAATCTAGGTAAAGAAATGCTGTGGTTAAGGAAATGATGCAATGGTAATTATTGGAAAGTCTAGTCAGTCAAAATGAAAATATACTAAAGATATATCATGTAGTGATAACTAGGGACACCTGGGTGGCTCAGTCAGTTAAGCGTTTGCCCTCAGCTCAGGTCATGATCCCAGGGTCCTGGGATCAAGCCCCAGGTCCAGTTCCTTGTTCAGGAGGGAGTCTGCTTCTCCTCTCTCCCTACTCATCTGCGCGCTCTCTCTCAAATAAATAAACAAAATAAAAATCTTTAAAATGTAGTGATATTTAGAGCGGCAGGCATTTGGTAACAATCTGGTTGTCCATCACCAAAAAAATGGATGAGGAGCACTGTCAAGGATCTCCAATGTAGGGCACCGTGCAGAAATTGGAAGAATGAACTAGAAGTAGAGTAGGAATGTGTATGTACCTCAAAAAATGTAGCAGTGGGTACAAAAGAAAAAGAATAAGATAATAAGACATTTACATACATATGTGAATTAAAATATATGTAAGCCAATGTCATTTATTTTGGGAAAAAAAGACATATGAATTTAAAGAAATATAGTTAATGCATTATAATGATCCCTGTTGGGAAGAAGAAAATGGGATTGGGGTATAAGGAAAAAATGAAACAGATACATACATACACGAAAGGAATTCACGGCCAAACTAATGAGGACACTGCCTCACGAAATGAGTATAATTCAACTGTCTGTGGTTCATATTCAAAGGAAGAACAATTTGCGCCATGCAAAACGGAAGGACGATTGTTTCATTAATTATTAATTGTTCGATTTGGCTGTATGTTCACCATTGCTTTTTTTTTCTTTCCATATGCTGAGGAAGATGACTCTTCCTGCACTTCTATTTCAGTTAGAGTCACGTGTCTGCATTCTGACCTTGGATTATGGAAAGAAGTGACCAAGGCCACTTCCAGGCTTGTCCATACAAGGTCCCCTTGGGTCCTGCTCATTCTCTTGGACAACATGGCTGGAAACAAAAAAGGTGCAGATGAAAAAGTCACAATGGAAGATGCTGGTTCTCTGACCCACTGCTCAGAGGATGAGGGCCACGTGACCCACACCACACTGTAAGGACAGTGAGAATCATGATTTTATTAAAATCCCAATTTTGATTCTAGGGTTCTTACTGTAACTAGCTACCCTGGCTATCACAGTAATGTTTGAATAATTGTGTTTGATGAAGATAACTGGAGAAACTTTTTATGTATATCTT
>JAQQSY010002785.1:0-13429 GCA_028646535.1 Procyon lotor
CTCATATAGTCAATTTCTAAAGAAAAATATCTGCTGGGATTTTTATTCGGAATGGGTTGAATCTGCATGTCAATTTGAGAAGATTGTATGTATTAATAGTATTTTGAGTCTTCTGATTCATGGGCATGGTGTATCTCTCTGTGTACTTAGACATTAATATTTCTCAGCAATGTTTTGTAGTTTTCAGCATACAAA
Organism: Procyon lotor; assembly: GCA_028646535.1. Taxonomy (NCBI): domain Eukaryota; kingdom Metazoa; phylum Chordata; class Mammalia; order Carnivora; family Procyonidae; genus Procyon; species Procyon lotor. The sequence continues at coordinate 196 of JAQQSY010002785.1, forward strand.
TCCTACATTTTGGTAAGTTTGTCACTATGTATTTCATAATTTTTGATGGTTTTATAAATGGTGTTTAATTTTAAATTCTTATTATTTGTTGCTAGTATGCAGAAATATAATTTTAAATATACTGATCTTATATTGTCCGTGATTCTTGAACTTTTGCATTAGTTTCAGAAACTTTTTTTGTAGGTCATATGGGAATTTTTCTTTTTACATACATGATCATGCCAATGGTGTATAAAGATAGCATTACTTTAGTCTGAATTTATTTATTTATTTAGATTTTTTTCACTGACTGAACTTCAGCATAATATTTAATAGAAATGGTGAGGCTGCACATTTTTGCTTATTCTTGATTTTAGGGGTGAAGTACTTAGACTTTTACCATTAATAATTATGTCAGCTATGTTATTTTTGTAGATGTGATTGTCTGGTTTAGGAGTTCTATTAGTTTGCTGAGATTTTTAAAAAATCAGATATAAATGGTGGATTTTGTTGAACTCTACTTCTGCATCAATTGAATGATTACATGGTTTTCTTTTTTCTTAATTTTATTTTTTCAGTGTTCCAAGATTCATTGTTCATGCACCATACCCAGTGCTCCATGCAAATTGTGCCCTCCTCAATACACACCACCAGGCTCACCCCCCCCCCAAACTATCAGTTTGTTTCTCAGAGTCTACAGTCTCTCATATTTTGTCTCCCCCTCCATTCTCTCCCAATTCACTCTTCCTTTCCTTCTCCCAATGTCCTCCATATTTTTCCTTATGTTCCACACGTAAGTGAAACCATATGATAATTGACTCTCTCTGCCTGACTTATTTCATTCAATATAATCTCTTCTCGTCCCAACCATGTTGATATAAAAGTTGGGTATTCATCCTTTCTGATGGAGGCATAATATTCCATTGTATATATAAACCACATCTTCTTTATCCATTCGTCTGTTGAAGGGCATCTCCATCATTAATCATCAAGGAAATGCAAATCAAAACCATAATGAGAAGTCACCTTATCCCTGTCAGAATGGCTAAAATAAAAAAAGACAAGAAATAGCAAGTGTTAGTGAAGTTATGGAGAAAAAGGAAGACTTTTATACTGTTGGTGGAAATGTAAATTGCCACAGCCACTGTAGAAACAGTATAAGGGTTCCTCAAAAATTTCAAAAGAGAAATGCTATATGATACAGTAATCCCACTACTGGGCATTTTCCCCCAAAGAAATGAAAGCACTAACTTGAAACAATATATGCACTCCTGTGTTTATTGCAGCATCATTTATAATAGTCAAGATATGGAAGCAACCTAAGTAGCTTTTATTTTTGAAAGATATTTTTGTTGGATAAAGAAGTCTAGATTGGGCACCTGGGTGGCTCAGCCGTTAAGCGGCTGCCTTCGGCCCAGGTCAGATCCCAGGGGCCTGGGATCGAGCCCCGCATCGGGCTCTCTGCTCTGCAGGAAGCCTGCTTCTCCTGCTACCATTCCCTCTGCTTGTGTTCCCTCTCTCGCTGTGTTTCTCTCTGTCAAATAAATAAAATCTTTAAAAAAAAAATTAAAAAAAAGTCTAGATTGACGATATTTTGTATTCCTATAAATATTCTTTTTTTTTTTATTCCTATAAATATTCTTGAGAGTTTTTGGAAAGTGATAAATTACTAGGAAACAGTTTAATTCATGTAGATCTTGCTTTTAAACTTTGTTAGGTGGGACCAGAGAAGCCTTTAAGCTAGGATTAATTTTTCTCTACAACTGAAGTCAGATCCTTCTTAGGATCTAACCAGTGCCCAACAGATTATGAGATTTTCATTCTGGCTGTTGGGAAAAGCCACTAATAGAAGATACTGTTCTAATTTGGGGGAGTGTTTGTTTTTTCTCCCTGCACTTAGGGAAGTTTTCTCACACATTTGTTTATCAGTACTTAAAGTGAACCCTCTATAGCTCCCCTGAATTCTCTGTGCAAACTTTTCTCTGACTCTTGGCTCCCTTCCCTCCTCTGGGACCTGGAAACTTTCTCCAGGAAGTGAGCTAGGGAAATCAGTGGACTCATCTCTCGAGGATCATTGTTTTGTTCTCTGATGTCTAAAAGCTTGAGAATCATTGTTACATATATTGTTCATTTTTTAAAATTGAAGTATAGTTGACATACAGTGTTACATTGGTTTCATGTGTATAACAGAGTAATTTGACAAGTCAATATGTTATGCTACACTCACCATAAGTGTATTGTTCATTTTTTAAAGTTGTTTCAGGCAGAAGGGTAACTCCATGTTACTCCTTCTTGGTCAGAAGCAGAAGGCAAAGCAAAACACTATTCAGTAAAAGGAAGCTCTACTAACAATTATATCTGGTGGTAAACATAAACTGGGCTATCTCAGACAAATTGGGATGTATAGTTACTCTGAATGTATTAAATGCCTAACCTAAATTAATCCAATTAGTTTAAGCAGTAACTCTTTGAGTAGGTGATACTAGCTTCAAGAGATACATGGGGTAGGTAGAAGTTAATTAAGATTTCACAGGCAAGTTGTAGTGGTGGAGCAGGCATTTGAACTCAGGAGTACTGCTCTTGAGCCCAGGCCTATTGGCACTTGTCGCCATCACTATCGTCAATATATACCTTGAGAGGCTCAGAATTAAGTGATATTACTGACCAGACCCAGTTTCCAGTAGTTCCTACATCAGCTGTGGGCACCGGGAGGCCTCTGAGGTTCAGCTCCTTTTTTGTTTCCCTCTTTATTGATTTCATGGAAATTCTGAGCTGGAAATTTCTCCTGCCAGTTAACCTAAGGGATTGACTGGGACTCAACCTAAAGTCTCCATGCTCCTCTTCTGTGACCTCAAAATTGTCATTTGAGGTCAAATGTCAAATGAGGATTTGTTGAATCCTCATCAAACCACAGCAAGATGTGCTATGCTCATTGGGTTTTGGGTCTGTCTTTGGGGTGCTGGTTCCCTTGAACCCAACTCATTGGCTCCTTGGCCAGCCAGCTCTGCCTCACTCACCCTCTGTACCATTCTCTCTGTTGTCCTCCTGTCCCAGGACACATCATGCATCTTATGACACCAATTGTATCTTGTATCTCATAGTCTTGCCACCTATGGTAGTGAGTGGAGAGATTAGACCACCTTAGTGTTGAACAGACTCATGAGCTTTCTTCGTATTTAGTCCTGTCTCTTCTCTCAGTCCACCAGCTGGAGGGAAAGCCACACCAAGCAGGCCGATTTAAAGCAGCACAGATTGGACAAACTTAAGCACTTTTCCTCCAAGTTTGCGCCCCCCATCATCCCTCCTCCCTTCCTGTCCATCACTCTCTGGAGGCCACCCACAGTGGTCTCTTCTTTGTTTCCCTATCTCTAGTCAGCCAAGGATATGCCTTTGTTCCCTTATCTTGCCTTGTTCAGGAATGTTATCTGTGTGGAGGCTTAATTTGTTTCATCACCTCCTGCACCTCCCCAAGACCTTCAGCCCACTGCTTTCTTACCAAGGTCAACTCTAGTTCCTTCTCTCAGGAATTTGCTCCTTATCTATGTAGCAGGGATGCATTTTATTCCACCACACCGTGGGGCAAGACATGTCACATTCTTGTAGTTCCCAAAATCGAGTTTAATCTGCAGTAGCAAAATTTCAGTGTTTTGTCCTAACCTGAAATTCTTCCGTTTCCAACCCTATCCCATGTAGTCAAACAAAGGCTCGGGAAGTCCTTATAGGGCAGCATTTCTGGCGAAGGGTCACCTGCCTTTACCTACATGGGTTTCCACTTCTAGGCTCATTTTTCCAGCCTTCATGTTCACTTGAAGGGAAACCACTAAGCGTATGTGCCGAGGTTGGGCACTGTGGTTCTTGGGACTGACGCTCGGACTCTTCAGTCACCACTCAAGCCCTGACAGTCGCAAGCTCGGACCAGCCTGTGTGGGAACTGCAGAGGACTTTCCTTGCTGTCTGTTTGAGTCAATATTTACCTCTCTTCAAGTCAAGTTGCCTGGAAAAGTCCTAGCAACTTTTTCTTCTTTAATCTGTGTAGTATAACCCACCACAACATTTCTCAGAGAGGCAATGCTTTTGGAAAAATTAGCTGGGAAAAACATTATCTTCTCTGGCCTGGTAGGGCCTGCTTTTTTTTTTTTTTTTTTTTTTTTTTTGGCTCTAGCCTGCAAAAGCACACCCAGGGCAACACTGTACAAAGAAAGACCTACCTTCTTGAGCTTGTAAGCGAAAACTAATCTGCAGTAGGGAGGACAAAACACACATTTATACCTTTATATTCTGGCTCCTGTCACTCGTTAGCCATGTGACCTTGGGCAGGTCTTATTTTCTTCATCTGTAAACTGGGGAATATGAAAAATCTGCCTTCTTACCGTTTAGGGTTGTTTTGAGAATTAAAAGAATTAATAGATGTAAAAATGCTTAGAACAGTGCTATAAAGTGTTAGCTGTTGTTACTGTCAGCTAATTACGCTGCTTGTGACATTTTCTGTGCTGTCCATTTTATATAGGCCTATCACATTTTATTTGGAAGTTTCAAAGTCAGCACTTAAGGTGCATACCTGGTATAGCCCAAATTACCTCTAAATTCCTCTGGAGACTGGCCATCATATTTCTTGATAAGTCAACCTCACTGGTTTTTCTGCCAGCAGTAAATCCATTTGTGTTGTTTTGGGTTGACCTCCGGATAAAGACGTTTCTTACAGATTTATACTTTCCCTTTCTCTCCCACAGTCAATCTGGAGCAGGCATTCATTTAGTGAAAAACTGCAGGGTAATCCACGCTGCTTAATTTTTGCACTCCCTCTCTTTATTGAGTGCGTATGGTTGAATTCATATAAGTTAAACACAAATAAGCTCTAATTCCAAGGTTGCCTGAAGTCCATCCTATCCTAAGCTTAGCCAGATAAGAAACTGAAGTCGCTTTCTTTTTTTTTTTTTTAAGTTTTTTATTTATTCATTTTTGAGAGAGAGAGAATGGGCACAAGCAAGGGAGGGTGGGGAGAGAACGGGCAGCAGGAGAGGGAGAAGCAGACTCCCTGCTGGGCAGGGAGCCCAAGGTAGGACTCACTCTGGCATCATGACCTGAGCCAAAGGCAGATGCTTAACTGAGTGAGCCACACAGGTGCCCCTGAAGTCCCTTTATATTTCAGGGGCTTCCATACCATTGGGCAGACAGGGTGGAGAGTAAAAAGTTCAAAGAACCACCCTTTGCTACCCTCACGATGCTCACCAAAGCAAATTTTTTTGCTCCTCCATTGGGATCTTCAATGGAACCTCATTATTCCCTTGTCAGTCTTCAGTGAAATCTATGAGTGGTTTACACTAGGCATTGAGGAGTGTATATCAAGTTTCTACATGGGCTGTTCCTCATCCTTGGTAGAGGCTGTACAAGGATTATTCAGCTGTATGTTGCTGTTGAGCATCACCTGTAATTTCTGCTCGTATCAGGGTAGACTTTTTTAAAGGGGGCAATGCCAGCAAATATTAATCACATACACTTGAATAGGGGGAATTATAAAACTGAGAAAACATTACACTGGATCAGGTACCCAGAGATTTGGGGTTTCACTTGCTTCAGTCACTAACCCACCATGTTGTCTCTGGTGAGCCCTTTTTCCTTTCTGAGACAGTTTTGTCATTTGTAAGATGAGGGGGTTGCACATGATGACTTCCCAGCTAGCATTCTATATTCTAAGACTCTACTTAATTAGTGTTAACTACTCCTCAAAAACCTTCATATTATAGGAATCACTTTGGGGAATGGACCAGAGAATGTTAACTGTTTCTTGGGAAAACACTTGCTGTGGGCAGTGGGGTCATTTCATTTTCCCTTGGGGAACCATTCCTGCTCTGATTTTTATTCATGCTATTGGGTGCAGTTGAATTCCTCACTCAGCTACAAGCTTTATTCCATACCTCTTACTATAGTGCTTGGTTTAAGTATAGGCATGTAACCTACTACGATCCAATGAGAGATACTCTTGGAAATTTTGATGGGATAATTAGAAAAGAGATAGTATCTTTTCTCTGGTACCAATAAACAGAAAAGCCTGGAGTCAGTGATGGCCATCTTTGGTGTAACACAGAGATGTAACATGGAGATAGTGTGCAGGAAAATGATGCTGACCAGAGGTAGACACAAATACAGAGACAGAAAACAGAAACACACAGAAATAGAGAGGGAGTATCCTCCAGGTATGTTGAGTTCCTTGATCCTACCCTTTCTCCCTTGACTTTATAGTTATAAGAGCCATAAATACCCTTTTTGCTTAAACTGTCTTGAGTTAGGATTCTGTTAATTGCAACCATATGATACTTGACTAACATGTTCAATGTTTCCATCATGATTTTGGACAGAAGGATTTGCTTGCCTCCAAATGGCATGGGCTGAGGCTGGAGAGTGAGAAGAGGAGGTGTGATTTCAGACAGCAGAGGGTTGTGTGGAAGAGGGAAAGAACTCACAATGTGCCAAGCACTATGCTATGTTATGCTTTTCATTTTTTCCCATTTGCTCTTATAACACTATGAGGATGGTGCTTTTTTATTATCCCCATTTTGCAGAAGAGGAAGCTGGAGGACCAGTTAAGGACTTGCCTGAAGTCATACAACAAGGGGGCAGAGTTGAAGTTTAAAACCAGATTCTTGGTCTCTACAGCTTGAGCTCTCGACTGTTGAACAAAAATTCCCTGGGCAATTTTTCTCTCCTAATTCTTTGCCTAGCTTAGCCCGAAACCATCGTGGAGTTGTAGCATGAGCCCAGGTTGGCTGGACTCCAGTGCAGGAACAGTTGAGCTACAGGCGAAGAGTAGATGGAGGAGGTCTCGGAGCGGATGAGTGATAGGGTTAAAATAAAAGCATGGAAGCTGACACCCTCCCCCATGCTCTATCCCCTCCCACTCAGGTCGTTATGTTTTAATATTCTAAAAACGAAGAAGGAAAAAATTATCCAAAGAAATTAATTTTTTAAAAATAGAAAATCATATTTTGCAACTTTGACAAAATTGTGATCTATACACACAGTTTTGAATTGTTAAATAATTTAGCAATAAATTTTGAAATGAGAATATATTACATATAACCACATCAACATTTTATGAAGCACATTGCAATTTATTTGTTATCAGTGCAATGTGTTTCAGCATATCTGTTTGTGATAGTCAAATATATCATTTTAATATTTCTTTTCACATGCAATATACATGAACTCACAGGATGTTGAGGCTGCCTCTAAGAATTTCTATTATTTCTCTCTTTTCCTTTTGTTTTCCTTTATCCCCCCTGTGCTTCATGCTTCATTACTATTCATTTATTTTTTATAGACTCTCCCCCATTTGACTGTAAAGAAAAAGCCCATGAAGGGATGGCTATGCACTGCGCATTAGCTCTTATATCTCCATGGTGCCTGGCACATAGAAGGTGCTCAATAAAGTCAGTTAAATGAATATGTTATATAATAATTCAGTTTATTTCAACTTATAAGGAAAGCCAAACAAGATATGAATAAGTTTTAAACTAACTTTATTAATTGAAGTTAATATATACCCAGGCAATTTTATACTTTACAAATATGCAGCTTGATGGATTATCACAAATTAAACACATTTTTATAACCACCGAGATAAAAAAAAAATGACTCATTACTGGCTTCCTATTGCCCTGCACCTTATCTCCTCCAGGCGACCACTATTTTGAGTTTTGTTTCATAAATCAATATTGTCTGTTCTTGAGCCTAATATGATTGAAATCATATATACTTTTTTCATGTCTGGCATTTTTTTTTTACTCCATATCACATTTTGGGAAATTTATCTGTATAGTTCAGTGTGGCAATAATTCATTCCCTTTTATTATATAGAATTTTATTGTAGGAATATACCATAATTTACTTATTTATTCTACAATTGATGGACTTGGGTGGTTTCTAGTTGTTTTTTTTTTTACCTATTATGAATAATGCTACTGTGATTACTTTTGTACATTTATTTTTTGTGCACATGGGTATTCATTTATGCTGGGTGTGTACGTAGGACTAAAATTTTGGGGTCACTGGGCATACACATTTTTAGCTTTGGCAGATACTGCCAAACAGTTTTCAAAGCAGTTGTACCAATTCATATTGTCAGTACCCTGCAGTGGAAGACCACCAGGGATACACATGTAGTCAAACAAAATTAGGTTCATCGATTTGTTGCAACAGGGAGAAGGCACACCATGAGGATTACGGAGTATATCAGAAAACAAGTATTAGAGTGAGGGTGTAAAAGCACCTGGTTTCAGGGGTCCCAAACCTTGTCCAGCCGCTCGCCACTGATAAAAATCAAAGGCAGGGAGACTAGTGGAGGTGAAACAAGAAAAGGATATGTTTCAATGAGGCCAACATTGGGAAGACAGCAGACTAGTGTCTCAAAGATTGGCTCCAAAGTGCCAGAAATATGGCCGGGTGTATATAGGGAAAATGTGGGGTGAAGGTGGGTGGGTATGTGCAGGTAGGCAGGGGAAGTCAAACTGATCGTTATCTTGGACTCAGTCACCAGTGGGGTCTAGCTGGCTCAGGGAAGTCCTTATTGCTTGAGGAGGTAGTTTACGTTCCCATCGGAAGAGACTTTGCCCACAGGGCCTGCCCCTAGGCCAGGAGATGAGCTGGGAGGAAGAACCCAACTAGCAAGTTTGGGGTCCAAATGGAGGCGGTCAGTGTCCTGTTTCAGGAGGAGTGAGGAAGTAGGAACTTGGATCCTGTTCCGGTTACCATGGCTATACCCCAGACCTCCCCAGTGTAAGAGCTGTGGGAGCACACTGGCTTCGTGTGCTCACACATTCTGTGGAGCAGGAATCTGGAATAGTCTCTGCACGGCTGCGGCTTCTCTGCTCCACTGTGTCTACGTCCACTGATGGGGCCTCATCAAGGAAGGCTTAAAAACCAGAGGTGACTGCACAGCTGGGATTATCTGAAGGGTTGGTCACACGCATGTCTGGGGCTTGATGCTGGCTTCTGGCTAGGCCTGCAGCTCTCAGTGGGGACACCTTGCATAACCTCTCCGTGTGGTCATTCTGCATGATCCAGCGGGGCTTGCTTGCAGCACGTGGCTGGTTCCAGAACGAAGCTTCTTAGAAGCAGATGGAAGCTATTTCACCCTTGTGACCAATCCTCGAGGAAACAGTGGGGTATACATACGGGTCTCTGTTCTGGTTCCTGGCACAGAGCTTCCAAAACCCTTGTAATTTCCTAGGTGATAAGAGCACTAGGAATATTTTTTGTCCCAATGGTTAGTCTTTCACCAGGTTCTGAACACAGAGCTCCTAAATTTCTTGGAATTTCCTGGGTGATAGGAGTGTCTTTTGTTCTAGTGAGGCAATGGTTGGTGGGCTTCTAGATTGGGGCTGTCAGTAGAAAGACCAAACCATAATTAGAAGCTTAGAAATTTCAACCTCTACTCTCGAGGAAGGGGAGAAGGGCTAGAAATTGAGCTAATGATCAATCAAGCTTAAGTGATGAGGTCTCCACAAAAATTCCAAAAGCCTGGGGATTTGGGGAGCTTCTGGGTCATTGAACAGGTGGAGATTCGGGGAGAGCGGTGCTCTTGGGAAGAGCTTAGAAGCTTGGCGCCCCTTCCCACATACTTTGCCCTGTGTATCTCTTCCATCTGGATGTTCATCTGTAGCCTTTATCATATTCTTTTATAATAAACTGGTGAACATATTTCCCTCAATTCTGTGAGCCATTCTAGTAAATTATGGAACCCAAAGAGAGGGTTGCGGGAACCTCGATTTATACCCAGTCAGAAGTATAGGTGACAAACTGGAACTTAAGATTGCCATCTGAAGTGTGTGTTTATTGGAGAGGATGCAGTCTTGTGGGGCTGAGCCCTTAACTTGTGGAGTCTGATGCCAAGTCCAGACAGATAATGTTAGAATTAAATTGAATTGTAGGACACCCAGCTGATGTCCTAGAGAATTGCCTGGTTGGGGAAAATGCCACACACATTTATTTGTTAACCAGAAGTATCAGAAGTGAAGTATGGTGTGAGTAGTAAAGGAGAAACACACAGGCGGTCTGTTTTTTCCTACACAGGTGCAATCACATACCATCCTGTCACCACAGTCACCCATGTTCAAGGGAAGGGGATTTAGTCTCTGTCACTCAGTGGGAGGGATGTCAAGGTCATTTAGCAAAAGGAGTGTGTAGGATAGGATGAATTTTTACGGTCAGGTTTGGAAAACATAATCTGCTACAAGTCCTAAATCCATCACATATTGTCTATGTGTTTCTGGAAATTCCTTAAGCCTCTCCATGTCTTACTTTTATCAACTATAAATAAAATGGAAGAAAAAAAATCACTTTTTAAAGGACTTTATTAACAGGTAAACATGGTAGGTGGTATAACATCACTGACCTGTAGTCATTTAAGAGTCTCTAGAGCTGCAAGGCTGTGGATCTTCATAGTTGCTTGCTTTATGCTACTTCTGTGTTCCTTGCTGGTCTGTGCGTAACATAGTGCAACATTCTGGAGCTGAGGACAACATCTGGCACCTAGTGGACCTTAAGCAAATATCCATTGAGGGAATGGACAGAAGATCCCAAACTTTTCTTGCCTTCCCATATGCTGACATGAAACCCATACTCAGTGTTCTGCCCTTACCTGCATGCTGGCTCCTACTGACTCGTGTACCCCAATCCACTGTCACCCATCCCTCTGCTCATCTCCCTCCATCCATACTGTTCTTTCTGCCTCATTGACTGTATCAAGTCTTCCCTTACTTTACTTCCATCTTTTTGGAATAGTTTCCTTTCCTTGCTGCTTTTTTTCCTTTCCCTAATTTTCTCATCTTTGAGTCTTTACTTAAATACCCGTTCTCCTTAAAAATCTTCTCTTGACTTCTCAGACTAGGCTACATCCCTTGAGGCATCCAGTCATCTCCTTCTTAGCAGAGTCCTTATCTCAATAGAGATCAAGTAGTTATTTGCTTGAGGTGTGTCTGCCCTCATTAAACTACAAGTTCTTCTCCATTACCGTATTATCCAGGCCTAGCCCAAAGTAGGAGCTCAGTAATACTGGTTGAATGAATGTGCAGACAGTCCTTTAAGTTTATTGAATACAGTATTTGAAGAACCTGAATGTCCACTTGCTTACATGGGCCAGAGGGACGAGAACAGTGGTTTTAGCATTGTCTATGTATCTGTAGAGGGTAGACAGAAGCATAGGTCCTATTTGATCCAGTTCAACATTAACTCCCTGACCTCATCTCCTGTTTCTTTCCCCTGATCCACCTGGCTCTAGCTGCACACACTGCTTCGTTTTCCTGGACTTATCTTTCCTTAGATATCATCATGGCATGCACACTGCCCAGGTCTTTCCTTGAATGCTAGCTTTTTAATGAGGACTCCCAATGCCATATTTTAGAAACTGCCTACTACACTCCCAGGAACCTCTATCCACCTTCCCTGCTTTGTTTTTCTCCATTCCCCTTTTAACCATCTGACAGAATATGTATATTTGTGTACTGTCTCTCTACTCCTGGTAGGACATGAACTCCATGAAGACAGGAATTTTTGTTTGTTTTGTTTCCTGCTGTATACCAGTTACCGAACGAATATCTATTGATTAAAGAAAGGAAGGAAGGAGTGAAGGAATATGTAGGAATGGAATCATGCTGGTCATGTGTTACTGATCTAATGTAGAATTCAAGGTCCAATGTGGAGTTTATAGACACCACTTGGAAGCTCTTATGGGACATTAGTCATGACTGTATTCTGAGATTTAAGCCATAATATCAACACATAATGGTTCTGAACAACTGGGAAAGAGGAGATGTCTTCTAAGCTGTAAGACATCTCAGCAATCTGACTGAATGAATGACCACATCTAATAAAAATCATGTTGGTCAAAAGGGATTTTAATGTGTTCACAAAAGCAGAGAGAAAGGATAATCGTGGAGACAATTTTTGGTAATGGACATACAGACTCTTCCCAGGGGAAAAGGACATTACCAACCAACTTGGATTATTCTAGTCCCATTGGCAAGGACCATCTCTTACAGAGATGGTTGAAGGAAGTAGTCCATGGACTTTGGTCCATTGGCAAGGCCATCTTCAGAGTATATAGGATGTATCAGGTTATCTCTTGTGATGCTCCTACAAATCCAGTGCCTTTTGATTCCACTAAACTTTAAGGTAAAATAGATGTGCTTCTTCTTTGTACACTGGGCTCTATGAAGAGAGTGGATTAATTGGGAGAACTTTTAAAAGTTCCTATGCCAGTCATTTATCACTTTGCATTAATAAGTTGACATTTCAGTTTTATAACAAGTCTCATGAGCTTTAGTAATATGATTCCTATCTGAAGAAGGAACTGATCTTTTTGTGCTGGAAAAGTCAGCTTTCTGAGTCTCTACGACTGAGGGGTCAGCCCTTGGAGGCTTGTAAATTTACCAAGGGAATTAATTCTACTATGTGAGGCCTTTTGAGACATAAACTACTGTCCTGTTTTTTAGTGGTTGACCTGCATCTGCATTTGGGAGCCTGTGGTAATGTTTCTAGAAGTTTCTTCTGTGTGGAATGTCTGATTTCCATCTGCAGTCCTACTGGACTCCCCTACTTGTCAGCTAATGCTCTCAAGTAAGCGTTTAAGGTCTTAGTCTTATGTGTCATCAGACAAGTAACACTTTTTGTAGTTGTATCTTAGAGAAGCCCTAAGATGTTTATTTTTAAATTAAAACTTTTTTTGTTGTTGTTAAGATTCATTCATTTTAGGCAAAGAGAAAGAGCATGAGCAAGCAGGGGGAGGGGCAGAGGGAGAGAATATGACAAATATATATATTCTGTCAGATGGTTAAAAGGGGCAAGAGAGAATACCAAGCCGACTCTATAGTAAGCATGGAGACCAACGTGGGGTTCAATCCCAGGACCCTGAGAGCATGATCTTAGCCAATATCAAGAGTTGGAAACCCAACTGAGCCACTCAGGTGCCTAGGGAAGCTCCCAGATGTATAGGCCTTAGGTTAACTACTTCCCCTGACTCAGTGACCTCTTTTTAATTTGTCCCTTGACAACTTTATATTTAGATTTCTAATTTCCTTATCAAATGCAAAGCTATAGTAAAAAAAAAAGTCTAAGTTATAAGTCTAAACTGGAAACTGTGATGAAGCTGGCATTTTTTTTTTTTTTAAGATTTTATTTACTTGACAGAGAGAAACACAGCGAGAGAGGGAACACAAGCAGAAGGAGTGGTAGCGGGAGAAGCAGGCTTCCTGCCGAGCAA
>JAQQSY010002786.1:0-13427 GCA_028646535.1 Procyon lotor
AGGATAACATAATTTCTTTAAATTACTCGTTTTCAGTTACTGTTCTGTTTTTATCAAATAGAATACAGAAAAATAGGGATCTTTCAGATGTTAGTAGCAGTTTTCTTAAAATAGGATGCCTTGCCTTTCTTTCATAGGGTAAAAATATCTCTAAGTTTTGCTTATAATGTCAAATCAAATCAGAAACTTAGTGAAGAATATAGAATGAAGGGGCACCTGGGTGGCTTAGTGGGTTAAAGCCTCTACCTTTCAGCTCAGGTCATGATCTCAGGGTCCTGAGATCGAGCCCTGCATCAGCTTTCTGCTCAGCAGGGGGCCTGCTTCCCCTTCTCTCTCTGCCTGACTCTCTGCCTACTTGTGATCTCTCTCTCTGTCAAATAAATAAATAAAATCTTTTATTAAAAAAGGAATATAGAATGAAGAAAATAAATCTTTACTGCTTTGTGGGCAGATATTTATTTGTTTGTTTGTTTATTTATTTATTATGAATTTGGGGGTTTTTTTTATTTATAGATCTTTCCTATTTCATATGAATTGAGCAAGACTGACCCTAACCAGGGTCTGTGAAAAGTTGATTATTTTTAAAATTATATGAAATATTCTTATTTGTTATTTGTTAGAAATAAATAGAGAAAATTACACCTATTTCCTCTTTCAGAAAGGTCTCTTAAATTCAGCGACATAGGAAATTATTGGCAATGTATTGAAAATGAACAAAACTATTCAAAATATTAATATTAAATTTTGCTTTAAAAAACTATACAAAGGGGCACCTGGGTGCTCAGTGGATTAAGGCCTCTGCCTTCAGCTCAGGTCATGATCTCAGGGTCCTGGGATCGAGCCCCGCATTGGGCTCTCTGCTCAGCGGGGAGCCTGCTTCCCTTTCTCTCTCTGCCTGCCTCTCCGCATACTTGTCATCTCTCTCTCTCTCTGTGTCAAATAAATAAATAAAATCTTTTAAAAAAATAATAAAATAAATAAATAAAAAACTACACAAAAAATAAAAATAAATAAAAAGCTATACAACATAACTATATAATTTTATGCACACTCAGATATGTATATTCACACACAACGCACACAAACACCTCCCACACATACACACATATACCGATTATTTAATATAGTCAGATTATGAATTTTTCTGCATATAATTTTTCTACCATAAATATGTGTAGTACTTATACTCAGAAAATGTTACAAAATAAATGTAAATTTTCATTCATCAATGCGGAAGAGATGTGACAATATATTCTGATAATACTCTGAATACAGTATATAGTATAGTAAACACTCAGAATATAGCAAAATGATAATTGGTCATTTTACTAGACAATTTTTTTTAAAGATTTTTATTTATTTATTTATTTGACAGAGAGAGAGAGATCACAAGCAGGCAGAGAGGCAGGCAGAGAGAGGGGGGAAGCAGGCTCCCTCCTGAGCAAAGAGCCCGATGCGGGGCTTGATCCCCAGACCTGAGATCATGACCTGAGCTGAAGGCAGAGGCTTTAACCCACGGAGCCACCCAAGTGCCCCTTTACTAGACAATCTTAGGTAAAAGAATGTGTCAGATTAATATCACTTAACACAAAATTGAACCAGTTTTTTTAAAATACAAAATTAGTATTATTTTGTATGATTATATCATTAAGTATCTCAAAGTTTCAGTTACCTTTTGATTTAATTCACAACTGTACGACATTTATGCAAAAAAAATATAATCTTTCTGTGATATTAAGACAGGTAAAACAATTTGATATTTCCCTAGTATGAATTAGGTGTTATTACTCAATTGACTATCATCCAGAACAGTTGACAGATTTGACAACACAATGTATACAAGACACAGGCAGGAAAAACAAATGAGTGCAGTGAGAAGCTGACAATGTATTAAAGAATTGGGGGTGGTGAAGAGATCGGAAACTACTCTGCTCAAATGATTGTTGCCATGTGGCAACAAAGGCTCATTGAAGGACAGATATTCCAATTCTTTGAGAGAAGACAGAGATCTGGATTTTCAGTTGCAATCTACCAATTTTCAAAACATTGCCTAAGACAAGCAAAACAATAGTGTTAACCTAATATAACTCTTTGCAAACCTGATCGGTGCTAGACTTGAGTATTTCAAATGTACTATATTCCTGACCACTAATATTTGCAACCATGTCAATTAGTTGACAACTAAGATTTTATAAATCCTATCACCTACTCTGTAAAGACTGATTATGCATGTGATCCATTTATATTTATAAGATCTTTTGATATTTGCCAGTATGTGAATTACTGCTATTTATTAAGACTCAAGATTAATTTCATTAGTCAGAAAGAATAAGTAAATGTCCGGGAGAATTCTCCTCAGGGATTCCCCAAAGCGGTAACACATGGGCACTTCTCTTAAGGATTTTTAAAAAGAATTTGTTCATCCTGATTAAATGTTATGAGTATTAGCTTCTTTTATCCTAGTCATCTAGAATAGATGCTTCCCATTTGCTCATTTCATTCTTATTTGTTTTGATGTTTGAAATGCTACAGATAATAAATTAATATGATATTCATGTAAGCCTCAAGGCCTAACCCCTAAATGTACATATAGCTATGTAATGCACCATCAAGGAAAACATTATAAAACCTTATAAATAGGAACCTCTATGTCACATGAAACAATCCATCGATCTGGCAATTTCTTTTGTTGGCAAATCATTTATTCTTAGTCTTTTCTCTGACTTAGTTAAAATACACTGATTTACTGCCAATCCACAAAAATTAAAAAGATTTCAGCTTATAGATATAGACTTCGCTTCAAGATCCAGACACAGTCAGAAAATTGAGTCTGCTTGAATATGTAGCCTTCACGCCTCTATTAGCATTAATTCAACACATTTATATATAGTGGCTGTTATAAGCTAGCTTGTGTTCCAAGTACAGCAGGTAAAGTGGAGGAGCCGATCTCATGATTCTGGCAGAATGAGACAGACAATAAAAATTAAACAAGAGAATATCTTAGAATAATTGTTCTGTAAACAACTACAGTAATGCAATACAGTGACAATGATCACCTTAGATTGAGTGGTCACGGAAATCCTCTCTTAGGACATCTAAGCTGAGACCTGAATTACCAAAAGAATGCTCACCATGCAAAGATCAGCAGAAAGAGAATTTTAGGAACAAAGAGAAGACCAATGTTTCTGGGGACCAGCGGCAAGGAGGGGGGGTGTTGAAATGTGAAATCCAAAACAGAGGAACAGATAAATTCCTAGAAATAAGAAAGTTAAGTGGTTGTTAAAATATTGAGAATTTAAAAAAAAGGTATTGAGAATAATAACATATCACAGAATCTGCCCTGGATACAGAGGAAGGTGAGGACCCAACATCACGTACGGGTATCATAAAACAAGTCTAGATGCTTGCAGTCAGATAGAGAAAGAAATAATCAAATTCTGCCCAAGAAAACAAATATTAATATAGATTTTCTTATTTCAGAATAACAAATGAAGAAGTTCACTTTATCTTCTAACATGGGTAAGATGTGAAACCAGGTAATGCCATACACACTTATTGATCCTTTGTGTTTGAATAGAAATGTACTAAGCATCAAAGCAGGGTAAAAAACAACTACAAAAGAAGAAAAAGCATGTGGGTCTTTCAGTTTTCTGACTCCATCCAACTCCAAAGAAACAAAGATGAGTGGATGGGCCTGAGGCTGCTGAAGATCCAGAGTCTCAGTTAGGTCTGTAAGAACAGAAACCTGATTACATCACCATGTGCTGCACCCGCTTGCAGGGGGAGGGCTGGGTGGAGGGATGAGGAAGAGCTAAGGCATTCTTCTACCTTTGAAAAATATGCCCTAAGGGAAAAAAATCTCTATTTTTTACTGTATATATGTGTATGTATATATTTTAATTACATTTCACATATCTTATATGTACGTGTATATATGTATTTTCATACACACACACACACACACATATATATATACACATAAAACAAAATAAAGAACCACCAGAATCAGAACTTGGAGATAGTTTAGTTTCCATGCCCGACAACCAACATTCAGTATACATTCCTTGCCTAAGATGAGACAATGCTCGGGTTCACTTCTACTCCCTTGATGTGACGTCACAAAAACACACGTGCTTTCTTGAGGCTTCAGTGCCCTTGCCTGTAAAAGAAAAAACTGGATTAGCTTTTGTGTGAATTTACTTCCATTCTAAAGGCTTGAATTCTCAGTGAACTAATCCACAGAAAAGAAGGAGCAGTGATGTTTATAATGAATGACAACACCCGGGGCATTAGGGGTGGCTTCGGCTCAGACTAAAGGTAGAGTCTTTGAGCAGACTGCATGGGCGGAAAGCCCAGCCATGCCACTTCCTTGCTTGTGGGCTCGGAAAAGTTACTTGACCTAAGATTCAGTTTCTTTGATAAGCAAAATAAGTAAAAATGGCGTTAATAATTACATCATGGAGTTACAGTGAGCGCTGTGTTAATACATATAGAGTGTGAAGAATAGTGGCATCTGGAGCATAGAAAGCACTCGGTAGTATTAGCTATGATTATTACCACTATTAGACAGTATTAGGTAAAAAAAAGTAGTTATGTATTATATAGTGGGAAGTATTTATGTGGTTATAAAATTTTAGTTTCTGTTCAGCGTGGAAAAAGCATTACTATTCTTAGAATGGAATTCTGTTTCTGACTCTGAGACGATGCTCTCTGGTACAGACAAACTAACCTAACCCTTTCCACCTGTTCAGTGTGTCCTCTCCAGCAATAGCTCGGAGGTATTCGGGTCAGGCCTCTGTCACAGTCCACTCTGGAGCTTCTTTCCCAAACTTCTCCCCAATTCCAATTCCCTTCCCTCCGTTGACTCTAATGACCCCGGAAATTTTACACAGCATCAATCACAGACAAGTTCTCCATTAGAACTGGTTAAAAGAGGTTCATCCACGATTTCAGCTAGAATTTAGTAACCCCATTAGCCTTACAATGGGGTAGGAATAGAATAACCATGTTATTCTATGATCCTGGATAGCTGACACAGTCGTTTTAATAGCTAAAAATGCAAATGTGTTTCAACGCTAAATGTGATCTTATCTCCTTCCAGCAACTGAATCCCGAAGTCATACCTTCATTAGGTAAATGTATTGAGTGCATATATTTCTCCTTTTTCTTTAAATAAGTAGATAATTCCTAAGAGCAAGTCTGTGACCCGATAATTTTCATTTCTTCTGTAGCTTTTAATCCACTCACATTAGAGCAATTGAAAGTAGTAGTTTCATAAGAATAGAGAGACAAAATTAGCCTGGATAGGTAATTATAGTGGACCTGATTATAGTGGACCTCATAAGTAAAGCAAAGAATATGGGTATTTCTGATATTAATGAGCATATAAGGCTGTAGTTCATACAAAGGAAGTAACACAGTCGATTAGATTTTCATCTTAAGATCTCAACAACTCCTCAGTTTTGCAACCCATCTGCTTTGATAGATGCAACTTTGTAGCTACACGTGTGTGACTTTGAATCACTCAAACTAGGTTGCAGATGTCATTTGCCTCCAATCTTCTTCCTCTCACTCCTTCATGTTAGCACCTAGTAGAATATTCAAGGAGCGCTAATCCACTGAATCTCCCTCACTCTTAAAACCCACAGAAGCAATAGAGCACCAATGACATGAAGAAGCAGAAAATATGACTCTTCCTCTAAATCATTTAAAATGTTGCTGGACATAAAAGATACTTATTGAACTACTATCACAGACCCATCCCAAAAAAATGAATAAAAATAGCATGGGAGGTTCAACTAGAATCTGCAACAATCTTTCATGTCCCTTCCTTATAGCTGATATGTGTCATCAGATCCTTTATAGCTTATAAATATATTTATGCAGCAGTTTGAACTGTATGCATATTCAAGCAAAGAGATTCATTCAAAGAAGACAAGCAAATGGACAAAGGTTATGACTGACCAAAAATTCATCAACTCTCCATTTTGCCCCTAAGCCATGGCGTGAAGGTCCTAGAGGATTAGATTTGGACCATTTACACATTTATAATGGAAAGTTAGCAGCATCGGCTGAACAGATACATAGAGAAGGAAATAGAATGGCTAAAGCCCTGGGGAATGAATATTCACAAACAGCAAGTGGGAAGAAGAAAAAGAGTTATCCAGAGGAACAGAAAAGGATCATTTTTTAACCTAAGAATGAAAAGGTAATAACCAATGATTTTTGTATATTATGTGCTTCCTTTAGAGACCAATTTTGATGTCTTACTTTTGACAGACTATCTCTGTAAGAATTTTATCCAGTCATCAACTGCCATCTCACAAGTTAATATAATACATGCCCCTTGATACAAAATGCTTAAAAAAAGACAAGAAAAATTATTTTTTGTATAACATTACAATATTTCTCAATGTTTGTAAAACACCTCTTCTACATAAAAGCGTATTGTGACTCTTCTCATCTACACCCTTCGCGTGCATTCTTGCAACCCATCTGGGACACCATTAATATGGGAATCGTGTTCACAGATCGAATGATAATACTTGCTCAGCATCACAACATCTACCCCTCAGGGACGAGAGTATACACACACACACACACTCGCACACGCACATACACACACACACAGAATAATAAAAGGTGAATGTATTTCTAGCAAGCATATCGAAAATGTTTTGTTGAACTCAAATCAAATTGCACTGTAAGCCAATACCTCTGGAAACAGTTTGAAATGCCAACACCGGTGTTGAAGAAATCACTCTAGAACAGCCACAGTAAATCTCAAATTGTAGCATCCAGCCTCTTAGACACTGGTCATTTAATCCTCCAGCATGGCATGCTGCTCCTATCTATAGGGTGTCTATCTCTGTGCCCATTAAGTCCCCGCCTCCACTGAGCCTGCCACTCTGGATGTCATTTACAGCCATCATTTGGGGGCTTTCCAACCATTACTTACACTAATTTCAAATATCCTGGGACTTAGTCCAACGTTAAAAATGTATTGTTTTCTAAAAGAACCTCTTAATGAGTCATCAGAAGACTAATTCTCTCTAAAAGAATAATTAGCTAGCCCAGGGGCACAGAGCAGAGGTTTGATTCCAAATAATAAGCAAATTTAACTCCCCAAGCATAAAAGCTGTTGCTGCTTTTGAATAAAAGCACAATTGTGGACCAGAATCCAGTTGTTAGCCCTTTGAATTTGACCTACTGGCTGATCAGATCTGAACTCCACTGGAGAGACATAATATGGAACTCAATAAAGTATGAGCTTAGCTTTTCTCCTTCTGATTCAGGAGAAGAACGGTAACATCTCGTTCCCTTCTGATATCTGCAAGGCTGTCGATGTGGGCATCTCAGGATTTCCACCTTCTGTGTAAGATTCTGGAGGCATTTATCTAGCCAGGAATACAAACAAGAAATTTAGATCTACGACTGCTAAATTAAAAGTCAAAAGCCACTTGACTGACACATGCATTTTATATGAACAGCTCAGTGTTCTGGGGGGAAAAAAATTCTATTTGAAGGTCCATAGATGGAGCCCACATTTCAATCTGCAAGTCTCCTCTGTACTTTATTAATTACACCTGCTCAGTTGTACATAGAGTGCTGAGTTTGCAATAATTTGTGTTTGGTGGAGGGGGGAGTACTTACCTGCGTTCTAGAAGGGACATAACGTGTAATTGCCACCCATGAGGTTGGGCGAATCATCTTCAATCCCTGGAAAAGAATGAATGCCTTTTCCAACCTAAGGTCTCTGTCTCTGACACCCACAGTTTTTAAAAGAGCTGTAGTTTTCTTTTATTTTAAATACTATTTAATGTTTGCTCTCATAGAAATCATCTTATTAAAGAAAATTTGGAAAGACAGAAAGGTAGAAAGGAGAAAAGGATAACCTGAAGCTTTCTTTATCAAATATAGCCACTCTCAATAATCTGAGTTATTTCTTTCTTATATTTTATTTTCTATGCAAAGGGTGTATAACTGATTGTATACAATAGTTGTATAATCATATGTATGAATAATTTTCATCTTGCCTTCTTTACTATCTCTTAAATATTTTTAATTCTCTGCTTTTCATGAGCAATATTAAAATAAACAATATTTTTCATTAACATTGCTTTTTATTTACTAGGTATACTGTAGTTTCCATCAGAAACAAACATTTGGTCCATTTCCAATTTTTCAATAATTAACTATATAACTCACCACCCATCTGAATAGCACATTTTCCATATTTATTTCTTTAATATAAATTTTCAGAAGAGACTGAAAGATCATTTTAACATTCTTAATAACTACAGACAGTCCCTGACTTACAATGGTTAGACTTACAATATTTTTTTAAGAGAGAGAAAGAGTAACCATGAGTAGGGGGAGGGGCAGAGAGAGAGAGAGAGACTCTTAAGCAGATTCTAGGCAGGCAGGGCTCGATCTCATGACCCTGAGATCATGACCAGAGCCGAAGTCCAGAGTCTGACACTTAACTGACGGCCACCCAAGCACCCCATGACTTAATAATTTTTTGACTTTACAATAGTGAGAAAGCCATATACATTCAGTAGAAACTGTACTTTGTTTTTTCTTGGTTTTGTTTTTTTAGTAGAAACCATACTTGGAATTCTGAATTTTGATCTTTCCTCAGGCTAGCAAAACAGGGTATGATCCTCTTATGTGATGCTAGACAGTGGCAAAGAGTCACAGCTCCCAGACAGCTACTCAGTCTCTAGAGTAAACCACTGATACACCTACAACATTCTGTACTCTTAGAGCCATTCTGTTTGTCACTTTCAGTACCATAGTCCATAAATAACACGAGATAGTCAACCCTTTATTTTTATTATAAAAGAGGCTTTATATTAGAAGATTTTGCCCAACTATAAGCCATTGTGTGTTCTAAGCTCTTTTAAAGTAGGCTAGTTGAAACTATTACATTTGTGGCAGGTTAGATTTATTAAATGCATCTTTGACTTAATGATATTTTCAACTTAGAGTGTATTTCTCCAGATGTGATTCTATCATAAGTCAAGGAAGATCTATTTTATCACATTTCCATAAGCATTGAACCTTTCTCAGTGGCATATTCAAGAGATGTGTTATATACTTGCTATATATGGGTATTACTAAATTCTGAACATCTTTAAAATGTGATTTGTAGGGGTTCCTGGGTGGCTTAGTGGGTTGAAACCTCTGCCTTCAGCTCAGGTCATGATCTCAGGGTCCTGGGATCGAACCCTGCATCACATAGGGCTCTCTGCTCAGCAGGGAGCCTGCTTCCCTCTCTCTCTCTGCCTGCCTCTCTGCCTACTCATGATCTCTCTGTCAAATAAATAAATAAAATCTTTTTTTAAAAATGTGATTTGTAAGCAGAGCAAATGTTCAACGAGCTATTTTTTTTTTAATTTGAACGTCTTCTATTCTACATTTCCTAAAATTCAAAGAAATTTATAATTAAGTGAAACTTCCAAAATCTCTTCTGGCCCTTTTATTCAAAGATTTGGAAATTGTAAGCTAAAAATATGAACTAACTTGTTGGATTTGGCTTTGTTTGTCTTTATTTTTAATTGAAGACATCAAGCTTCAAATAGTGAAAAAAGAATGCAAGCATTTGTGGTTCATAAGTTCCAGCTGATGGAATAAGTCAGTGGATTCATTTATGGGAATACCTTTCATCTAGCAGCTACTGGCCAAGTAATAGTAAGAACTGTTACAATGAAATGACCTATTTTTTCTTGGCTCCAACCAGCTCTAATGTTATTATCGTAGTCACCTTTGTCCAGCTGTTCTCAACAGCTTCATTTTTGCTCACACCTCAGTCAACTCACCATTTCTATCTTCCATCAGCCTCCCTGGTTCTTGGCCTGCTGAGTGTCTTGGCTCTCTGCTTCTTTCTGAATCTCTTATCTTCTCTTTAGTGTCCCAGCACCATCTTGATGAACCTTTCATCATGTTTCAATACATGACTCATTCTTCTCCTCCCTCCAACACCATCATAATCGCTGACCTACAATGAGAACATAAAATATACTGGACTCTCCATTTCTTTACTGCCTTACAGAAGGAGGAAACTTCTTCCTCCCTTCCACTTACCAATTATTCTCATGGTCATGCCATAGATCTCATCATCATCAGAAATTACGATACCAATTCAATTTCAATCTAAAAAAAAAACCAAAAAACCAAAAAACAAAAAACCACATTCTTTGACCACTGCTCCATCTCCTTGTCTTTTTTCCCCCCAATGTCCTCCTTTAAGAGCGATCTCCAATCCGTTGACCTCAGACCTCCATCACTTTCCATCAACCTCTTCCCACCTTCAATTCCCTCACTGGTCAGTTTAGATCATATGACACATCATCATAATTAAGCCTTTGCAAATATCCTCCCCATCTTTCAACCAGCTTTTGCTTGCCTTTACTTGCCTCTCCCCATCCTTCCATCAGCCTCAAAAACCCTAATCCTGTATAAACCCGACCATCAGCATTCTCGATCCCTGCACCCAAATAGCTGAACACTACTGGACAAAAGTCACACAATCAAATAACTGATTTCACTTTAAATGTGTGGAATAAGACTTCTCTGTTGAGACAACCATGCGCTCTTATTACGTTTCTCTGATGAACTCATATCCTCCATCTCCCAAACATTTCTTCCCTTACAGCTTTTCCTAAGTCTCAAAACCCCCTTCCTCTTGGTCCCAGTTTTAGCTGGTAAATTCACTTCAGACTTCACATAGAAAAAAAAAAAAGCCATTTAAATCCAAAATCACCAAGCTACCTACAGTGAACCCACCCTCTTATTCTTAGGTTCTTTTTTTTTTCTTTACCTATCACTAATTACTTTATTTCTTTTTTAATTTTTATTAACATATAATGTATTATTTGCCCCAGGGTACATGTCTGTGAATCGTCAGGCTTACACATTTCACAGCACTTAACATAGCACATACCCTCCCCAATGTCCACAACCCAGCCACCCTATCCCTACACCCTCCACTCCCACCCCCCACCCTCGCCTCCCAGCCACCCTTAGTTCATTTAGTGAGTCTAGGAATCTCTTATGGTTTGTCTCCCTCTCCATCCCTTAGGTTCTTTTTAAAAGCAAATCCATGTTAACAAATACAATCTCTTCAGAACTTCACAAAGACTTTGTTCCTGCAATTATTCCTCTCTCTACCTCTCACCTAGCCAATATCTTCTAGTCTTCTCTAATGATTCCATCAACATGCAAATACATGGTTGTGTTTTACACAAAACAAAGCAATTGCTTCCTTTTGTCATATATCCTTCTCAGTTCCTGTCCCAATTTTCTGCTTTGTGAAAAAAAAAAAACAAAACATAGTTTGTATGCTTCAAACAAAACAGAGAACAATAGATTAAATTCAGAAGCAGATATGAGAATCCAGCAATCTCCCATCAAGTCAGCCTTTAAAGAGATTTGCAAAAATGTAAAACAATGTCATTGTTCTTGATGTTTTTTGTTTTGATATATTTTTCATGACAGTGTGTTATTTATGTTAATATGAAATTGATTCACTCTGCCATTTTTAAATTAATAAATAAACACCTTAAATTCTTCTCAGTTTTAATTTCTGATATGGTAAGTGTTGATAGATAAAACTCACAAAATCAGAAACCCCTTGCAGATCTCCACAGTTTTTAGGAGTGTAAAGGATTCCTGAAACCAAAACACTAGAAAATTTACCTTTGTTCTAATTCACCCTCTGCAATATAACTGACATTCTCCTCCTTGCTTTTATAACAGCACACTCTGTTAATTGTCTTTATACTTCAATGGTTTTCTATTTTTTTCTACGTTGATGAGATCGTCCTTTTTACCCATTCTCAAAATTGAAGAGTTACTTGGAGCTCTATTCTAGATCCTCTGTCTTCTCCTTCAATATTTTCCTTCCTACAAGACCTTGTTATCATGGTCTTCAATTCCATCTCTATAAGAGTAACTCCCAATTTTCATCTTTACTGTATTATTCTCCAACTTCCCTGAGCACCAGATTTTATAAACAACCAGATGTGATATTTCCAACTGAATGCCTCTAAACTATCATGTTCAAAATTTAATGCTTGCTTCTATCTCCTCAAACTAATCCTCCTCTGATCTTCCCAAATAATAACCTCAGGCTGAAGACCTAAGGATGATCCTTAAATTTTCTTTCCTATCATCTTACACACCCAATCTAATAGCGTATGTTATTGTTTCTTCCTCTAAAATACAACAAAGAGCTTTCCATTTCTTCCTATTTTCACTCCCACTAATTTAGCCCAAGTCATCATCTTTTCTGACAAGTTCCCCCAGCAACAGACTCCTTTGTGTTCACCAGATTTTGACTCCTGCTCTACCTACCTAATGCACTCTCCAGAATAATTATTCTTCTATTATTCTGTATCACAGCACCCTTTAACTCCCTTCGTGCATTTCAAAATTGTAACCATTTTGTGTTCTTGTTTATAGTTCATTTGAGGGCAAGGATCTTGTCTGTTTTGTCCACCATTGTTTCCTGAAGGACTTGAGACAATGTCTGGCATGTAATTCACTGTATTTGTTGGCCTCAACCATCAGACCACAATGTCTTGGAAATCCCCTGTGGTGGCTTAACTGTGTCAACTTAGATCAGCTGGAATGATATATCCTGGAATTCCAATCCCTGTGTGGTTCAGAGTTCGGGTTGACCACTAGGGAAATGTGATATCTCAAAGGCAGAAGAAAGACAATAACCATTAAGCTCTGAAATCTGTGGAGAGTGTGAGGCACGAGCACAGCTCCCTCATGTTGTCTTGATCTTGAGGCTGTGGTAGCTCCTCCAGCTCCTGCTGGATCCCTCAGTATCTTTGAGTCCTGAGTGGTGGCAAATGAGCACCAGCTTTTCCTGCTGGTTATCGGCAACACTGAGGTTTGAAGTATTGAGAAAAATCCATAGCAGGGAACATTTGCCCATACTCTCCTCCTGGCTTCCAGCATGGCTTTGCTTTCTCCTATTTCATATTCAGCTGATCCACCTGACCATGAGCCCTGTAGAACTGCACTTACTTCAGGCCATATCAGATGCAGAGACAATAGCTTTCCAGAGAATTCTTCACCACCTCAGACAATTATATAATGTCTACACCCTATGATATATTTCTTTTGCCGTATCACTCAGAGAGGTTCTGCTTCTTTAATCAAACCCTCGGTCTTGCTTTCCCTTAACAACAACAACAAAAATCTCAGATACCCCAATTGGTCTAGCCTGCTATCACCAGTAAACTTAGGAAATTGAAAATTGGGAGAGAGAAAAAAAGTCTCAGAAATCTCTCTTCATCAATTAAAAATAGAGCTACCCTATGACCCTGCCATCTCACTACTGGGTATTTACCCCAAAGAAGCAGATGCATTACAAAGAAGGGCCACATGTACCCCAAAGTTCATAGCAG
>JAQQSY010002787.1:0-13427 GCA_028646535.1 Procyon lotor
ATGTTTTTCCTTATGCTGCACACATAAGTGAGACCATAAGATAATTGGCTCTCTCTGCTTGGCTTATTTCACTCCGCATAATCTCTTCCAGTCCCATCCATGTTGATACAAAAGTTGGATATTCATCCTTTCTAATGGAGGCATAATATTCCATTGTATATATGGACCATATCTTCTTTATCCATTCATCTGTTGAAGGGCATCCTGGTTCTTTTCACAGTTTGGCAATTGTGGCCATTGCTGCTATGAACATTGGGGTACATGGGGGCCTTCTTTGTAATGCATCTGCTTCTTTGGGGTAAAGCAACTTCTTTCAGGACATGTCTACAAAGGCAACGGAAACAAAAGTGAAATTGAACTTTTGGGATTTCATCAAGATAAAAAGCTTCTGCACAGCGAAAGAAACAGTCAACAAAACAAAACAGGCAATCCACAGAATGGGAGAAGATAGTCACCAATGACACTACAGACAAAGGTCTGATATCTAAGATCTGTAAAGAACTCCTCAAACTCAACACTCACAAAACAGATAATCACGTCAAAAAAGAAGCATGAACAGACACTTCTCCAAAGAAGACATACAAATGGCTAACAGACACATGAAAAAATGTTCATCATCGTTAGCCATCAGGGAGATTCAAATCAAAACCACACTGAGATACCACCTTAGACCAGTTAGAGTGGCCAAAATCAACAGGACAGTAAACAACAAATGTTGGAGAGGGTGTGGAGAAAGGGAAACCCTCTTCCACTGTTGGTGGGATTGCAAGCTGGTGCAGCCACTTTGGAAAACAATGGGAAATTCCTCCAGAAATTAAAAATAGAGCTACCCTATGACCCTGCCATCGCACTACTAGGCTCTGATATTTCTTGCAACTACTCATCTAAGCTGTTGTATTTCAAAAGCAGCCAGAGAAAATATGTAAATGAAAGCACATGGCTATGCTCAATATAAATTCATTTTCAAAAATAGGTGGTAGGACGGCTTGGCTCATGTGTCATAATCTTCTGATCTCCAATCTAACCCACAGATCTCACTCAGCTTTTCCTGATTGTCCCTGGGATGTCACTTACAGGAAAAGAAAATAATTTTACTCTTGTGAGTCCCAGACCTGGAATGAGTCCTTTCTTTAAAGGAGCCTTTGTTCCTTTAGGAAGGAATGGTATTTTAGAAACCAAAATATGTGATCAGGTATGACTACTGCTGCTTGGTTTTTATTACTCCTAGTTCCTCTGAATGGGCAGAGCGGGCAATAGAGCACATACACTTACAACATACACCCACATATTTAGATACATATCCCCACACATCTATCTTCTATCCATCATCTGTCTTCTGGTGAGCTCACACTGACATGTTTAATTCCAGTCCAGTGTGACAAGATTTATTATATTCGTCCTCCTCCTTTCTGTATCTGTAACTCTCAGATAGGAGAGACCTGGCTGTCATTATCCATGACTACTTACTTATTTGCTCAATTCTCGGACACATAAAAATAGTTTAGCTTTACCTATACACATGTGAGGGAAAAAAAAATAACTAAACCTTAAAGCCTAATACTTGATTACAGTTAATTTTGTCTTTAGCCTGAGGAGATTAGTCCAAACACTGCCTTAAAGTTGTCTGGCTTAGCCCTTGCCTCACACTCCCTATTTGGTAGATTTATATTCTTTTGTTTCCATTAATACACAGTTTTGAATTTTCTCCTATATTTGTTGACTTGCTATATTTAGTTTTAGAGTATGGGAAATACTGCCATGCTTTCAAAAGTCAGTGTGGTACCAGAAAGAATCAAGAAGGCTTCCAACTCCTTTCCATTCTTTCCACCATTTTTTATTCCTGCCCAGTAACTGATCCATCTGGTTATTCATTGGTTTACTCTTTCTCCATTTCTTGTGCTCAAATGAGCAGACACTTGCGTATTTATTTATATTTTTTATTTCTCCTTTTCACAATAAAGGAGGAACAATATGGTAATTCACCGTATTTTGCTTTCTACGTTTAGCAATATAACATGGAAATCATTCTGCGTAAGTTCACAGAGATCTACATCATTCTTTTTTAGAGCAGCCTAGACCTCTACTTTGGGATATGTCAATTTACTTTCCAGGTATGAGCACTGAGATGGTTTCTGATGTTTTGCAATTACAACAAAGGCTCAAATGAAAGCTTTCTGCACATGCATTTCCGTAGGGCACAGGTATAACTTTAGGATAGACCCCTAAAAGTGGGATTAGAGGGTCAAAACAGAAACATACTACATTTTATCTTCTTTTATCTTTCTAGACAGAGATTTGTACTTTTCACCTTCCACGGACATGGTGTCAAATCCTCTTCTACTTAATCTGTGCAGTGTTGGGCGTAGAGTAAGACCAGAGTACACACTTGCTAAATGAATGAAATTCTTCCAGGTATGCGAAATGTGTTGAGCGGTGAATCTACCCTGCCTTAAAATCCTGGCAATGAGAAGAGGGTTGTAGGGGAAGCTCTGAAAGAAAAGTAAGATGAGGGCCTCACAGAAACGTACCAAAGGATGCAAAGCTCATAGGGTGAATGGACTCACTACCCACGGCGATTAAACAAGCTCTGGGGGGGAATGGGAAATGGGGGGTGGACATCATCATTTTCAGTCCTGTCGGTGCCCATGAGAGCAACAGCAGCAGCAGCAGCAGCATTTTCCAAATAGAAAATACCCAACACAAAACCAGCTACTGAATTTAAATCCTTTGCAGAAATTGAGCCTGAACTTCAGAGAACACAATAGCGGCTTATGTAAATTTCTGCCAATTAAGTTGGCAAAGAATATATGAAAGTTGTTGAGTCCCGTTGGATGGATTTTGTGCCATCTTTTTTTTCTAAAGAAAATAATTAAAGTGGTAGGAAAATCAGTCTCCAAAGTAGGAGAGTCTGTTACCTCCTCACCCAAAGAAATGGACAGAATCGTAATGCTCACACGGGCTCTCGTGTAAGGAGTGCATCAATTTAACACAAACCTGTACCAGCTTTAAAGAAATCTACTACAAGCCTCTCCCTTGCATTATTTTTCACTGCTTAGTTCAGATTCAGAAAAGTGTGAATAATGCATGAGCTCAAATGCTCTCTCCATTACGGTGAGTAACTCTACAGTGAAGCTGCATATTTCCGCAACTACGGATTGCTAAGGAATCTCTCCCAGACCCTGCAGCACGTCTCTAAAATAAGATGCTTGTCCCTTTTTGAGGCCAAGGTCTGTGTTGTGAAATCCTAACTATTTTTTTTTTCTAACACTTAAATTTACTAAAATGCTCTTCCATTAATTCCATGATTTCCCTTGACAGTCTTTTTCATAATAACACATTGCAAGTGCTGTTGTTGCCCTACCTTTTACGCTTAGGAAAATTTATTAGGTACTCGTGTGCACTCTGGTTTACTTGCCCAGTGTAATGAATCCCCTTAAAGCCCCCGACATAGCTGTTATCACCTGCATTTTGCAGATAGGGAAGTCGAGGCTCAGAGATGTTCGGAAGCTGCCTTGTCACGGAAATTGGGAATTTCAGTGTGACAACAGTGGCCACGTTCAACACGCATGCGGACTTGTCTCTCGCTGTCCTTGCCGTGCGACGACGCTGTTGGACTCACAGAGCTCGTTCGACCAAGCCAGACTGTGAGGATGACTTGTAGGCATCACCCTTCCTATTATCCTTACGGAAATTAAATAAACAGTTGCCCGCAGGAGTAGAAGGGGCATCCTCTGTGTCCCGTTCATCATTAGAAGTCCAGATTTAGAACACCCCCCAATATCCGTTTTTCCTGTAGAGCTCGCTTTCAAAGTAGTCCCCGTTCTGTAGAAGCGTATTCTTCCCAGTCCCTGAGCTGTGCATTCTGTGTGATTCCTGCCATTTCTCTGGGATTAGTCTCTAACTCTGGGCGGGTCCGGGACCCACCGGCTAGACAACAGCACTCGGATGCCCAGCTGTCCCTTCTGACTTCGCATCCCTCCTTCCTGACCGCTTGCTTCCCTCCACTTGCCTGCACCTCGGACACGTGCACCATTATGGCCTTGTGGCCCGGCCAGGACCCTGGGGGTCAGACTGGGTGGAGTATGTATGTTCCCTTGTCTCCTAAATCTGATTTATTGTTAAGTCCTGTGGATCCAAACTTCCCAAGTAGATCTTTGATCCAAAGGCTTCTCTCCATCTTTGTTACTCTCTCTCTAATTCAGATCCAGGTAGTTCTTCCCTAACCTCCTGCTGCTATCACTTCAGAGTCTATGCCTCCAGGCCGGACCCCTTCCTCCCAGGGCGGCAGGAGTGGTCTTCTGAAAACAAGCATCAGATCATTCCATTTCTTGCCTGAACGTCTTCCTACTTTTGCTAAGTGGAATCCCATGGTCTTTACCAGAGCCCTGCCTGATTCTTCAGTCATGTCTCCCTTGCTTGTTTCCCTCTACTTGTAATGTCCATCTTTTAGTTCCTTGAATATTCTAGGGTTTTCCTTGGCACAGAGACTTTTTATTTGCTGTTCTTTCGACTTGGAGCACTTTTCCTCCAAGCTTTTCACCCAGAACATTCTCTTATTCATTTGAACAGGCCTTCCATGATGCCTCCCTCTTACACTCTGTCAGGTCACAGTACATATGATATACGTACAGTAGATGCCTCCTTCTATATATTTCTTACTAATTTGTTTATTGGCCATCCCCATAAACCAGGATGCAAGCTAAAGAGAAAAGGGTCTGCCTACCACATCTAGCTAGTAATAAATAGCCCTTCAAAGAAGGAGGGGCTGAAGCTCACAGCACCTCTGTGAGACGTAAATTATTGTAACCTCACTTTGGGGGCCAAGGAAATCAAAGTGCAGAACATTACAGGAAATTTCTGAGGGTCATAAATCTACTAAATGACACTGCTGTGATTTAGACACAGGTCTGCTGACTCTGGAGTCTAATCACTAATCATTTTAATCATATGTTTTGCTTAAAATTATTCTGCTTTTAAAATAAAGGACACTGTGCTGGTATTTTTCAGACACCCTTAACCTGAGCTTGCCCTTGACCTTAAATCAAGTTTAGTTCAGGAGGTAAGGACATTACACCGAGGTCGCTCGGTAAGGCCTTGGGATTCAAGCCCACCACTTGGAGCATCAGTTAGAGTCTAGGGTGAGGCCGTGATGTCAGCACCTCTCCTCCAGCTGAGTAGAAAGCTCTGGAATGGCCAATTTATTTCCCAGGCCATTACTAACCTGGGCAGCCTGGGCCTGCAGGTACCTCTGATAGATCTACTTGTCACGGTAATGAGTCACTTTCTTACAGTAGCACAGATTAGGGGGAAAGTGTTTTTCCACTAAATCACCAGGGAAACGATTTTCTGAAGATATACAATATATCATTTCAGGTTATAATAAATCTTATAGCCCCATAAAATACCATAGAATTTGCCTACCTGTGGAACTACATTTCTCCCTACACCTACCCAAGATAGAATAATTTATCAACAGGAGCTCCACATAGAGTTTCTGTTAAAATGGCTGTGACTTCCAGGATCATCAAGGAATTTTCATAACAACTCAAGGGAAATAATTTTCCTTCTGCAAGACATCCATTTGATTAATTTTCCCATATCTATCTTTATTTATAGGGTAGTTTTCACAGAAATTTTGAGAAGTTTCTACCTATCAATAGATTATATAATAAAAGAAAATGAATAAAAAGTGTTATTAAGTTTCCATTTCTTGGACGCCTGGGTGGCTCAGTTGGTTGAGTCGGCTCAGGTCATGATCCCAGGGTCCTGGGATCGAGTCCTGCCTTGGGCCCTTTGCTCAGTGGGGAGCCTGCTTCTCCTTCTGTTCGCCGCTCCCTCTGCCTGCTGCTCCCCTGCTGCTTGTGCTCTCTCTCTTCTCTCTGACAAGTAAATAAATAAAATAAAATAATATTTTTAAACTTTCCATTTCTACTAATTTGCACTATTTCCCAAAGGAAGCCTTCATGGCAGGTCAGGAGTCTTGAATTTATTCTCTGCTCTGCTGGTACATAGTTTCCTAATCTTAGAAATGCAATGACTACAATAGAAGTCAGACCCCTATGTTATAAAGTGGTGGATAAGAACATGAGGCTCTCTCAATGCAATATGCATTCTGTTTTCTTTTTCCAGTTGTGGTAGTGACTTTCCTGAAAAGCAAAAGTTTTCTGACTGCTGTGGCCCCTTTCGTGAACGCACTTTCCTGAAATTTATAGTAAAACATCCTACAGTAGATTGCAGTGGCCTACTTACCTCTCTCGGTCTCCCAAGAGGTGCTTGGTGTCCATGGCAGAGACGTGCCTTGGCATTATTTAAGTCATTTGGCTTCCCTTTGACTATCTGGCACCACTTGGGCAATCACCAGTCGGTGAGCAAGTGAACACTCACCTCTTCCAGTTCTGGTAAATAGCCATTTGGCAAACAGCAACTGTTAAAGGATTCGAGTTTTAAGTAACCAAGTGAAAAGGGTTGTTGTTTAAATGAGCAGGGCAGAATGATCTCTTTGATACTGAGTGTTACATTACAGAGATCCTTTCACTGCCCCTACACTGGCTTGGAGTTCATGGTTGCCTCCTACTGCCTATCTTCAGAACGGCAAGAACAACTTTATCTCCTCTACGTTAAAGACTGAGGTTAAAGCCCAAGGGAGCCAATGAGGCAGTGGGAGTCAGATTTCTAACTCCAGTCCTATTCCTATTTCACCCAATAAAAGAGAGTTTCTGATCAGATATTTATAGAGCAAAGTATTTTCTCACCATTAAAAGTAGTGCTCTCTGAATATAATTTTTGAAATATAATTTTTGAAATAATCCTGCATGATTATTTCATTAAATCAGCCAGAGCTGGAAAAGTGTGATGTCAAAATAATTATAGTGTTTGGCTTTTTGAAGTCTTCCTAAAAAATCAAATCCAGAAGATCTGGCTATGATGAATGAAAGTGAGTAGGAGACACAGTGATGTCCCTCCATTTCACAAGGGAGCTAATTTATAGAAAACTGAAGGCAAAATGTTACGACTCTGAGCCGTTTCATGATCACATCTGTAACAGAAAGAACCTCTTACCTCTGTAGCTAATAAAAGTTACAGCAGTGAATCGACTAAGTTACTGGCAAAAGGACACCAACAATTTCTCTTTTCCTTTTGCACACCTAAGAAAGCAAATAGCAGTGTATGCATTGAAATGTGTTTAAGATACTACATTGCTTTAAGAAAAGATACATTTTTAAGATGCGTGTATGAGAGGTGATGTTGAAACCCCATGCGTTTCCTGCCTGAGGCATAGGCATTTGTCCCTGGCTGGTACGTCTAAAAAGCACTGAAAGGGAGTGGCTAGAGCTCCTTCCCGAGGATGAGCTTTGTCGCTCATTTGCAGGCGTCCTGTTCCGGGGGCAGGCGAACAGTATACTTGTGAAATGCTTCCCTCCCTCGCTGGCATCCCATTGTTGAAGGTGCCATGGATAATTAATGGAGATATTAAGCAGCTGGCCTTCTGCCTGCTGCTGACTCAGCAGGAAGTTTCTGGGAGGGAGTCATCACCTGCCTACTAGCCTCCCTCCCCGACAGTCAAGCCGGGGGCTGAGCTCAGTTTAATACAGCCCAATTCTCTTTTTGGTTTCCTTGGGTAAGATTTTATGCATATGAACCCATAACAAAGGGAGGTCTCCTGTTTTGCCCTGTGTTTAGATGAGGACACTACAGTTTTGAAAGGTCAACTACTGGCAGAACCGTAATTCAAATTGCTCTGGACCCAGAGTCTGTATTTAAAACCCTGTCCTATGCCACACAGACTTTTAGATGGTCATAAATTTCAGGAGAGAAAGTGCATGCTGCATTAGTCGTTGGCTTTGGGAGGTCTGATGCTAACAAAACTCTGTGAGGATATGTAGGAAAATCCAGAGTCCTTCTCTCTTGTATTTATTCAAATCAAATGAAGGAGCCAAATAATAAACTGCAAGCCATCGGGTGAATAAAACTATAGCAGAATGAACTCTCCATGCTTTTTTTTTTCTTTCTTTCTTTCTTTTTTTTTTAAACCGGGTTCCTCTATGTAGATGACATCATCTATAGTCCATAAGGACTTAATCTACTTTCTGAGTGTAGGTTTCTGCTTTGGGCAGAGCAGAGCTGTGAATTGAATCAACACTCAGAAGAATTAGGGAGTGATGTTAGTGGAGAAAATGTCTCCGTCCAGCAGTGTCCAAACAGAAGCGGTGTTAGGATGCCTTAGCCACATCCGACACAGCCCGAAGGGTGACACGGCAAAGCCTCTCTGGCTCAGAGAATAATTTCCCTTTGATTACTTTTCCAGTCCCGCAAGGCACAAAGGTATTGTCACTTTAGGTACAATTACATGAATTCGCGTTCGGCATTTCTCTCAAGACTTATTTAAATGCCTTTTCTCTTTTCTTTATTCGATGCCTTTGCCTACTAGTAACAGTATCATCGTGTTGTATATTTGAACAGGTTTTGTTTGAGCTGATTAACAAGTTTTGTTTGAGCTCCCCATAGACCATACCCCCCCCACACACACACACGCACACACGCACAGAGGCTCGTTCAAGCCTCTCACTTTTCACATAAGCATATTCACAGCTTTTATATGTGTTGAAATTAATGACTTTTGAAAACCCTCATCTCAGGTAGTATCTTTTTCTGTAATTAGTTTTCTTTTTTTACTGCTTTAGTTTATCCATCCATAACTCTTCTATTTTAGGTCAAATAAAACTAGCAGTTAGGTCCAGAACTAGGTGGTTTATGTTACTATAAATATTTTTCTTGTTCTGAATCCTGGACTATTTCATTTCTTAGCTTTAGGTAGGGTAGGTTGCTCTCATTAACCTGTGAACCTCTAGGGCAAGGAAGGCGCTGTGTCTATCTCAGAACAGTGGCAACGGAAAGATGTTTCTGACAGATTTCATGTGAGTTCCAAAGGACCACACTTAGGACTACAGTTAGAACTTGGGCAAGTTCTGACATCAGAATCTTACATGATCCTCTAATAGATACAGAATTCTGAAATGCCAGCACATGATGGGACCAGTGTGTAACCAGGTCCTAACTTACTTCGAAGATGTGGAAATCAACGATCGGTGTTATCACTTTCTAGGCTCTGCCTATACCAACCTGCAACCCCCTATGTCCCTCCATGCGTACCCACACCATAAACACAGGTGCGCCCACTCATGGCCCCATGCACCCACCACCACCTCCTCTCGGGAGATGGTATTAAAGACGAGTGAGAAAGAGGGTTGTCTAGTTTTGAACACTATGTCAAAAACTAATGATGTACCACTGTATGTTGGCTGCTTGAACATAATCAATCAAATAAATAAATAAAACACAAACCGTACACAGTTGTAGTCCATAGGTTTTGGAATTAGACTGCTTGGCTGTGGTGAACTTGTGACCAGGATATTCCTAGGTCTTTGCTTTCTGTTTTTCAAAAGAGGGATAATGAAGTTATTTAATTAATAGTGTGTCTGTGATGACTAAGATACTGAGTCTGAGATGTGTTATTGCACCGTCAGGTAGGAAGTATGGACTCTGTAGACATTGTGCGTGGTTCTCTGTATTTCTTTCCAAATAATGTGATTGAATCCTATGTGTTCCAGTGTGGTTTTGGTTTCTTGTACTTTTTCATACACATGTATTCATAACTCGTTCCTGGAAGGACACAGTCACAGATGGCATTGGAGAACTTCTGGTGTAGACAGCCTTATACCTTGCAAAGGTTGTACGTACATAACAGGTCGTTTTATTTAAAATGATACAGCTTTAATTTAAAAAAAAACAAAAAGCAGTGAGGCTATTTGGAACTGAACTTGCAGAGAAATGTGATTTACCAGAAGAGTCAAAGGCCCTGTTTTAGGGTCTGTCACTAACTAGCTGTGTGCTCATGGGTGAATCGCTTATGGGATTAGCTCTGCATTAGTAACATGAGATCATCTTGCTAGATGTATACTAGCTTAAATGAACTGGTGGGGACCTGGCAGTTTCTATTACCAAGTCAGAATAAAGAATTAAAAAAAGTTCAGGTCAGAAGGGATCTTATCTAGTCCAAAGATAGAAAACTGGAATGCTTATAGAGTATGTAGTAATTAAAGTGAAGAAACAGTAACAATAGCCCAAATAAGATGAGAAATGGCAATTAGTAGTTAATGTTGGGAATGTAGGAGAAAGCACTTTTATCTGTGGTTACATGGAGACAGGAAAATTTGTCTAACAGAGCCAGTGACTTCCTGCCTCTTACTTATTGTTGCCACAAATAACACAGTCCAATTTTGCCAGATTTTCTCATATTCAAGGACCAAGAGATATACTAAGAGATGCAGGAAATAAAGCTTCTCATGCAAAATATTCTAAATTTTATATGGAAGCAAATTTGTTTCTTTTCTTTTAAAGATTTTTTATTTAAAAGAGAGAGTCAGAGAGAGAGAGCACGTGCAAAAGCACCAACAGCGTTAGGGGCAGAGGGAGAAGCAGACTCTGCTGAGCAGGGGGCCCAAGGACCCTGAGATCATGACCTGAGCCAAAGGTCAGGCTGAGCCATCCAGGTGTCACCTGCTCAAATACAGTTTCTCATCCTGTGCTTGGATTTGGCCACAACACCCCGAGGAGTGAGGGGTAAGTTTGTGCCTGCACAACCCTACAGAGGACGTGCTCCTTCCTGTCTTGGTCAGCTGTTCCTACCTCTGGGCAGTTTAGATAGAAAGTTATTTTGTTGTATGGATTTTGTTAAAATATAGTCTCAGTAACACATATGTATTTATTTTGTTCCTTCTTCTTAAACCCTAGTCTACTTTTTTTTTTCTATTACAGAAAATTATCCCATTTCTGCCCCCACAATGATGCCAGAGCTTTTTCTTCTTTTAATGATTTCACATAAATTTAAGGTTTCTTCGTCTTTCTGGTTGAAACTGCAGACTTGACAGACTCTGTTTTATGAGTGTGCGAGCAACTAAATGCTGGGGTCCGGGTGGGACCCATGAGTGCAGAGCTGGAGGGCTAGCTCATTACCCCAGCATGGCACCACATAAAATTCTCTTTGTTCCTGGAAGGACTCTCTGAGTCAAATTAATTATTACAACTATATATGCACAGTAATGTCCTCTTCATTTCCTGGGTTTTCTTTATGGCTTTTGCCACCTGATCCAACAATGAGGTATCTTCAGGTTCCTACGCTCAATAGAATTTGCCAGCATTTAGCTTCAAGTAATACAGTATTTCCCAGGAGTTCAAAGGTTGGTTTGCCATTGTTTATTTTTTATAATGATTTATGCATTATGCATTTCATGAGTAGTTTTGGTCATAGTTTTGGATGACAACCTACAAGATTATTTTTAAAATTAGAGATATTTTGGGTTGCCTGAGTGGCTCAGTCAGTTAAGCGGCTGAGTCTTGATTTCGGCTTGGGTCATGATCTCAGGGTCATGAGATCCATACCTGTGTTGAGCTCCATGCTCAGCAGGGAGTCTGCTTGAGATTCTCTCTCTCCTTCTCCTTCTCCCTCTGACCCTCCATCCCTCCCCCCCCTCAAATGAATAAATCTTAAAAACTGAAGACATTTTTACAAAATCATTTTTTAATTTTCCTTTAAAAATCAAAATGATTTCAACTAGGCAGACTACAGTGACCAAGTTTTGTTTCTTTGCTTATTTAGCTCAGTAGGAGTTTGGCGTAACCCCCCTTCTCTTAAGAAGGAGAGTAGAGCTTATGAAATCTCAAAGACGGAATCAGGGGTGATAGGAATAGTGTGTTGGAGTTGTGTTCTCTTCCTGCTCTAAATCAAGGCCAGTTTTGTTGTAGAAAAGGGCTTGGTGACCAACGTGGTAACAGCCAATTACATCATTGTCTAGACTGCATACTAATCCCTTCCCAGTGGCTTTTAGTTGATGCTAATTATTTTTTCTTCCTCGTACTCTCTATATTCTTGCACTGCAGGAAACAATCTCTGAGTCTGAGAGAACAGTTCTAGGCTCCATTTTCTGATTTACTAATAAGTCATCGTGTAAGAGGCTATCGCCCTGCCAAGGACACGAGGATCTGTGTTAATGGTAAGGTGGTGACGTAATGGTACCTTGAGTGAGTCGTGTATTATGGCTCGTGGAGCCCACGGCCATGCATCATCTCCGTCACTCCCTGCATCCCTGGGCGCCTCATGAAGTCGTTCACGGCTGCAGTTTTAGCCACAAATTCGAGAGCTATTTATTACTAACTTCACAATGGAAAGTTTTTCCTCTTGTGTCTCTATGGAAAATGCATGCTATGCTGACTGTGGCAGTAAATTTTCGTTAATTTTACATAAATCCTATTATGGGGGTGTAGTGAGAGACAGACACAGATTTGAAGCCCCCTCCCCAGTGGCTTAGCTGCCCAAGTTTGTAAAAGAACGAGAAGGGGTGATAAACATTTCCATGCAGTCCCCAAAAGGAACAGATTCCTGGTGGGAGTGCTCTTTTTTGGTGGAAAGAAGACCAAAGGTCAGTGGATCAGTACCTCAATGCCCTGTCTACTCCTTCTTTCTTAGACTTGCATTTCAACTGGTCCTGAAACCGGTTCCTTGGGACCTCCAGAGCCTCCGAGTCGCTCAGCTTCCAGCTGTGTCCACATGCTGTCTTCCCACACCTGTCCTGTTTCTTTTCCCTACCAAACCTTCCAGGAGAAAGTGGCATACTTTTGCTAACCGGCTTTATTCACATATGGGGGCGCACCTGGGAGACGCCAGTTCAGGGTCAGACACCTCCGTTTAGAGGGATGTGAGGGCCAGCGTGGTGACGGTGGGTGGGAATACTGCATTGTGTACTTGAAAGCTGCTGACAGAGATCGGAGGCGCTCACATCACACATAAAAAAAGGGATTCTTCAATCTTATTTATGTCAGATATTTTTGTTTATTTATATGTGAAGGTTTTGAATTCCCCACAACTGCCATTTCCAGTATTTACCATTGTTCTCAAATTCCCAAACCATCGGCACTTTTTCTAAAGCCGCCTCAGTTCTCTTATTCTTGCTTTGATTCACCCTGTGCTGCAGATCTTCTCTATTCTCTTGAATAGAATAAAATGTGCTTTAAACTCTGTGGGGATTCTTTCTTTCCCCTACAACCCCAGCTATTACAATGGAGGCCGATTTGTTTAGCCACAGGCAGAATGTCCCAGCATGCCTCCACAAGGCAGGCCACAGGTGCACCCCCCCTCAGGCCGCAGGTGCAACTCCCCCTCAGGCCGCAGGTGCACCCCCACATCAGGCCACAGGTGCACCCCACCTCAGGCCGCAGGTGCAGCCCACCTCAGGCCGCAGGTGCAGCCCCAACTCAGGCCGCAGGTGCAGCCCCACCTCAGGCCGCAGGTGCAGCCCCACCTCAGGCAGCAGGTGCAGCCCCACCTCAGGCCGCAGGTGCAGCCCCACCTCAGGCCGCAGGTGCAGCCCCAC
>JAQQSY010002788.1:0-13425 GCA_028646535.1 Procyon lotor
ACTTGTATGTTAGAATGCAGAGTTATGGCATTAAAGGGAAGCTACCACGCTCAATAAAGTCTTAAGTATGTAATATTTGTTGGTGAAAAATTAAAATTCTATCACTTGTTTAGAATAAAAAAAAATCCTCCCTAAGTCAGTCAATAAAGGATTAGTAGAAAAAAAATCACTCCAAAGGAAAAGATTTCTGAATTCGTTGTGGCTTATATCATAAATTTAGGAAAGGTTTGCATTTAAAACTTTTTTTTAAAGATTTATTTGTTTGTTTATTTATTTGACAGACAGAGAAAATACAAGTAGGGGCAGCAGCAGGCAGAGGGAGAGGGAAAGCAGTCTCCTGCTGAACAAGGAGCTGAATGTGGGGGTCAATCTCAGGACCATGGCATCATGACTTGAGCCAAAGGCAGACGCTTAACCAACTGAGACACCCTTGCATTTAAAACTTATATCACTGATTTAATTAAAAATTAAAAAAAATGTAAACCCATTTAAAATGTTGAATTTAAGACTTGCTTGTGATGACTTATTTATTTGTATTCTCTGCATATTCATAAGTCAGCAACTTGGATATTATGCCTAGAATTTGATAATCAAGATGCATTCTTTTTGGGGGGCTTGGGGGGCTCAGTCTGTTAAGCATCTGCCTTCAGTTCAGGTCATGATCCTGGGGTCCCAGGATCGAGCCCTGCATTGGGCTCCCTGCTTAGCAGGGAGTCTGCTTCTCCCTCTCCCTCTGCAATCTCTTCCCCCATCAAATAAATAAAATCTTAAAAAAAAAATAACAAAAAAAGATACATTATTTTAGCAAGCTGACATCATTGAGTCTGCCTCTGTGTATCCATTAACCCCTTTTTTTCACATGAGAAAAGGTTTGCATTTTTAAAAAATTCCAATATAGTTAACATCTAATGTTATATTCGCTTCAGGTGTATGATACAGTGATTCAATAATTCTACTCAGTGCTCATCGAAGTAAGTGCACTCTTAATCCCCATAACTTATCTCACTGATCCCTCCATCGCCCCTCTGGCAGCCATCAATTTGTTCTCTATCATTAAGGGTCTTTTTTTGGTTTGTCTCTATTTTTATTTGTTCATTTGTTTTGTTTCTTAAATTGCACATATGGGTGAAATCATCTGGTATTTGTCTTTCTCCGACTGACTTATTTCACATAGCATTATACTCTCTAGCTCTTTCCGTGTCATTGCACTATTTATTGAAGAAATGTTTTCCCATTATATATTCTTGCCTCCTTTGTCAGAGATTAATTAACCACCTGATTGTGGGTTTATTTCTGGGTTCTCTGTTCTGTTCCATTGATCTGTGTGTTTGTTTTTGTGTCAGTACCATGCTATTTTTATTACAGAAGCTTTGTAGTATATCTTGAAATCTGGGATTGTGATACCCCAGCTTTGTTCTTTCTCAAGAATGCTTTGGCTATTTAGGGTCTCTAGTGGTTCCAAACAAATTTTTGTCTTATTTTTTTCTAGTTCTGTGAAAAATGCTGTTGGTATTTTAATAGGGAGTGCATTGAATCTGTAGATTGCTTTGGTATAACAAATACCAAAGTATTCTGATAGTATGGACATTTTAATGATATTAATTGTTTCAATCCATGAGCATGGAATATTTTTCCATTTGTGCTATCTTCAATTTCTTTCATCAGTGTTTTATCATTATATAGTTTTTGGAGTTTAGGTCTGTCACCTCCTTGGTTAAGTTTATGCCTAGGTATTTTATTCTTCTAGGTGCAATTGTAAAGGCAGCTGTTTTCTTAATTTCTTTTTCTGGGGTTTTGTGTTTTGTGAAGGGCACTGACATCAGGAATTGTGATGCAATTGTTAACTTCTTATCTACTGTGAATACTATTTTTGTAAAATAAGTCAATGTTTTCTATACTTTTCTAGCTTCTCCTTTTCTTTTTTCTTAAGGTCTAACAACAGCCGATTTTGAAAAATACCTTCTATTCCTATTCTTCATCCACTCTCCTACCTCTTCTGTCTGCCTCTTGCCAGGAGCTTCAGATTTTCTAAAAGCTTCTTTTCCTATCATCGTGAAGGACTGTGATATATATGGAATTTGTTGCATTTTATTTTCTCTTAGGATTTTCATGGTGATAATTACATACTTATAGCTAATTTATCGCTGGATAAAGCAGACATATTGCCTGAGAAAAGGTCAAATCTGTTTGGACTGTAACTTCCATGTATATGTGAGAATCTCTAAGGATTATTTTCTCCAAATATATTTAAGATATGGATGTAAAATAGAACAGGCTTGAAATATTTGGGGCTTTATCTCAGTGTTCCCAAATAGACTTCTGTCTGGAAATGTTCTCTGATTACATGGTGAGTCAAGGGGATAAAACGGCTGTAAATATATCATGATGACAGTTTCCTAAGTACCTGGATAAAAGTGTGAGGATAAGGAGGAATTTCTCACAATTGCGCATTACGAAAGAAACTTAGATAACCGAACAGATAATATTTTCAGCATTGTACAAACGACACAGAAATATCATTCAAGTGGCTGCTTCTTGGCAGAGACT
This sequence comes from Procyon lotor, assembly GCA_028646535.1. Lineage (NCBI taxonomy): Eukaryota > Metazoa > Chordata > Mammalia > Carnivora > Procyonidae > Procyon > Procyon lotor. Next base: position 2,548 of record JAQQSY010002788.1, read on the forward strand.
TCTAAACTAGGCAGAGGGCATATCATTAGATATCATCTGAAATTCTTTAGAGGTACAGCAGTTCTTTTGAGGAGAAATGTATGGAATTTTTAAAATGGGGTCAAGAGACTTATTACTCAGTAAGAAATTCCCAATTTGAAATGAGGTAGGCCATAGTTTATGCACAAAATAAGTATTATTGATTTGGTTTAAATTAGGTATATAAAAGCTGACTAAAAATGAAATTTAGTATTTGTTCTTATATTAATTTTAATCTTTCTTTGCTTGGAAATTGGCAAAGTCCCTTGTCAGCTTTAACTAAAAGAAAAGGGCTCTGTTTCTCTCCAGTCATATTTCTTTCATCATTTTAAGTCCAGCACCTTTTATTTTCTTGATCTGCTGTGTCATACTGTTCACCCTTATATCACAGCTTTTTAACTACAAAATAGAGGATTATCTGTGTGGTCTCCTGGCCAGCATATTTGCTTTTATGGCTTCAGTTACAGTCTATGTGTGAAAACTTCCAAATCCATATCTTTAGAGCAGACTTTTTTTTTCTCTGAATCATACTTAAATATTCACTTTCTTACTTTATATCTTCATTTTGTCCTTCAGAACCCTCATATTCAACATGTCTGAAACTGTTCTCATCTTTCCCTCAAACACCCTCTTCCATCTATATTTGGCCCTCATGTGAGTGGTACCACTAAGTAGCCCACATGGGAGTCATGTGGCCATTCCTTTATTCCTCTTAATTCTTTATTCCTTGTTGAAGTAAATCACCAAGTGGTATTGATGCTGAATGCATGTACTTCTTTCTATATTGAGGCCTCCTTGTTCTTTCATCCCAACTATCTCTTAACTCTCTCATAGCTCTGACTCCACCCACCAACCTCCCTGTCCTCGTCCATTTTTTACATAGTGTACTGATGACCAGTCTTTCAAGAGCTGAAGTTTTCGACTGGCCTCATGTGTGGCATGTTGTGTCGGGCAGTGTTATATATCAGAATGGGGTTATAAGGGAAAGGTTGGAGTAATGGGGAGTATTTCATGTTTATCAAAGCATCTTGGGTTAAAAAGAGTTTGAACCTAGAAGAAAACATTGTTAACAATTCTCCATGATTTAAAATTTTTTTTTTCAATAAGAAGTATTTTGGGGGCCCAGAGAGGATTTGATTAATACAGAAAAGATTTACAGTTATTGGTGTATTTTCAGTAGTATAATATTTTGAATTTTTTTTTTTTTTTTGAGGATTTGGCATGACATCTAATATCTTCCTTAAGCTTTGGGCAACAGGATTGAACTGGATGCAGAAGCATATTTTGAATGGGTTACAGAGACAGAAGTGGATTAACATAAGATTTAGAAACATATTTTGTGTTTTGGTTAGCTACAGAAGTAGTAGTGGGTTGATGTCAACTTTAAAAGTGAGTTCTGTGGCATGAGTTCACCTGGTAGCTGACTTTGAAAACATGAGCTCTCACTGACTGGTTGAGAACATGTCTTTGAGATGCATGTTCTCTGAAGTGAGTTGTCACTGATCAGTTATACAGGTTTAAAACTTGTCCTAGATTTGTTTCCATGACTATAGAATTGCCATTGATTAATTAATTGCCATCAATTAATGGTACAACAACCATTTCTGTGGTTTTCCATTATCATGCCTATAAGAATAATTTTTTTTTTCTAGAAGTCTGGGGACTTTTTCTTCTCACCTATCAAAATATATTTCCATATTCTATGTTTAATTGCTTATTTAATTGTCTTCCCCACTACCTGAACTCTAAATTTAGGACCTATTTCTCTCTTTTCCATTTATTTTGGCACACAGGATAGTGCCTGGTATGCCATACTTGTTTAATAATTATTTGTTGAGGAAATTAATGGGACTGGTTTAGAGTATATTTTCTCAAAGTTGACACAATCAAAATTTAGGCCATATAATTCTTTGTCTGGGGAGCTGTTCTCTGCACTGGAAGATGTTTAGCATCATCCCTGGCCTCGTCCCACCAGATGCCAGAGGTCCTCCCTCTGTTGTGATACATGAAGTTGTCTTTACATTATTACCAAAGGCTCCCCTGTGCAACAGAATATCCTCACACTGAAAACTACTGGGTTACATGATAAAATCCTTGGACTTTAAGAGATTGAAATAGGGATCAGAGATATTCTTATTCTGTTTAACCTCTGACTCGCTTTAATATAATGGCATCAATTTTGTAGAAAGATCCAGGGTTTAGTCAAATCACAGTGAGAATAAATTTAAGATGGGCATAGGATTCCATTCAACATAGTCTGGGATGTTCATTTTCATAGTGGAAACAACCCCTTTAGTTAGATATTTATACAAAGGAAATGTGCTTTTTCAGTACCTTGCACCTAGTACCCTATGGTCCGCTGTGCTTGAAAACCCATCTCATTAGTCACGCTTCCCCATGCATAAATAGTTAGGTTATTATTAATATTTCCCTTTTAACGTATGAGAAAACTGAGGCTTAGTTTTTAAAGGACTTGCTCAAGATAGCATATCTGATAAGTGACAGACCTGTTACTTTAATCCAGGTGTATCTGTTCACATTTGCGCCCTTTCCACTTCGTATCTGTTGAGGTTAGCACAGGAAATGACAGAGAAGCAGGGGCATTGTTTCTCTGAGGAAGCAATGGGCCAGATCAAAATCTGAACTTCCCAACAGTTATTCACAGATGAGGCTCATCTCTTGAAGAGTGCCCATCTCTAATTTTAGTTTTTAAAATTTTGCTTTCTGTTTGGGACAACTGGGTGGCTCAGTGCATTAAACATTCCACTCTTGGTTTTAGCTCAGGTCATGATCTCAAGGTTGTGAGATTGCCCCTTGGGTTGGCCTCTGTGTTGGGCATGGAGCTTACTTAAGATTCTCTCTCTCTCTCTCTCTTCCCCTGTCCTCTACCCCTTAATGCTCTCTCTCTCTCTCTCAAAACATTTTTTGCTTTCTGTTCAAAAAGGCAGGCAGGAAGCATGTGGTGAAAGTGACAGTAACAGGAAGGTTGAAGATGTCTCCCGCAGCTCACTTCTAGCTCTCCTATTAGATAGCTATACATCCCTTTTAATATTGATGCAAAAAATATTTTTAAAAAATCCTTTATTTAGGTTTTCCTACAATACATATAAGGTTTAAAAGATTTCCCAAGGCAATGAATGCTCTCCCAATGAAAACTGCTTTCAGGACTCAATGCAAAAGTGGGTTCTAGTTGCAATCACTGCATAACAACTACCCAATTCCATGATGTAAAACAGCAACCATTTTATTTTGCTCTCAGATTCTGTGGATCAGGAATTCAGAGAGGACAAAGTGGGTAGGGTTTATTTCTGTTCCCCAATGTCCGAGGGCTCAGCTAAGAAGTCCCTAAGGCTGGGCACTGGAATCATCTAAAGACTCACTCTTGAGGGGTTGATGATGTCCACCTGATGGGACATATAATATCCATGGCCTGTCCATGTGGTTGATTTTCCTCATAGCAGTGTGACTGGGTTTAAAAAGCAAGTGCCTCAAGAAAACCAGGCGGAAGCTTTTTGTCTTTTCTGACCAGGCTTCAGAAGTCATATCACATCACTTGTGCCTTAGTCACAAGCCCATCTCAATTTGAAAGGAGGGAGCATAGCTTCACCTCTGGGTAGAAGGAGTGTCAAAGGTGAACAGAGGGGATAGAAGGTATTGTTGGGACCATCTTTGGAAAATATAATCTGTCACACTTCCTTCACATTTAAGCATACTTATCTCTTTTCTCGAGACCCCAGGTCTCATCCCATCATGACGCCAGGCCAAATTCAGCATTTGTCCTCTATATCAGATCCTAAATGTCTAAATGAGCCTCTTTAGATTGGTTCCTTGGGCACAGCTTCTTGATTATTGGACCACTTGATCTAAAGAACTTTGAACTAAAGAGATAAGTTATCTGAATTGCTATCCCTCCATGCATACTCCTTAAACCCACAATGGTGATAGAAGCTGTAGGCATTCCTATACTAAAAGAGGAGAAAATAGGAAGCACACAGAAGTAATATAGCAGTTCTGAAATTCAGCTAGGTGCATGGAGCCAATTTCTTGGTTAGGGCTCAGTGCTAATTCCTAGAAGTTATTCTCCATGGCTCTGGATTCCTTTCCCTGAGAAGTTATATCTGTACTTTGAGTCACTATTCCTCTTCTGTGAAAAGGAGACTGTACTTGTACCTAAGTAGTTTTCTTATCTTCTTTCTGCCCATAATGGTTTAGAGATCCAGTTTAATACCTGCCCACTTCAGATTTCCCACCAGTGTCCCATATTAAGGAAACGTTCTCTTAAGATATCTATGATGTACAAGAATATGATGAAGTATTCATTTATGAACAAATTGAAGCATTTAACTTTTTTCTCTACACGAATCCTCTGAAATTCAAAATGTTTCACCCATTGACAAATCCTTGAAATCGGCAGAGTGACCTTCCTCTGGGTACTCTGCTGCCTCCAACTTAATACTTTGCCAAGGGCAAAGGGTAATCTTAGCCCAACCCCCAGGATCCTGATCTTGCCTTCAGGGAAGCAGTTTCAGGTGAAGAGGCTCTGTTAGTGGTGTTAAGGGCATTTTCTCCTGATGCTGCCGTGATTTTTCCACAAATATCTTGTGAGAAAGGAATCTAGAGGACAAGGTGAAAGAAGAAATGGCCAGTTCAAAGGGACTGCTAATATTCAGGGATGTGACCATAGAATTCTCTCAGGAGGAAGTGGGGATGCCTGAACCAAACTCAGCAGGAATTGTACAGGGATGTGATGTTAGAAAACTACAGACACCTTCTCTTCTTGGGTCTCATTCTGTCAAAACCAGACCTGATCATCTTTTTGGAGCAGGAGGAGCAATTCTGAGATATGAAGAGAAAGGAGTAGAGTAGTCTTCCATCCAGGCATATCTTCATATGATACCAGTGCTTCCTGCCAAAGCTGAGCATAGAAGGTTCTTTCCCACAAGTGTCAATGTGGAGATATAAAAATAGTGTCCTTGAGAATTTATACTTAATAACAGACTGGGACAATGATGGGGAGAGATACACATGACATCAGAGATACCATAAAGGACATATTCAAACGGAGACAACTGCCCTTAATAAGAATCTCACTGCCAAATGGTGAAGGATATAAAACTTTGTGGACAGCCTCCCTTTTTAAGTCAGCTGTTTCTGAAGAGCAGTGTGATTCTCTAAGAAAAAGCTGCTATCAAATATTCAAACATTCATGTTTGTGGAAAGACAGTTTGGAAAATCTGGAAAGTTATCTAGTCCATGCTGAAAATAATGATTTGAAACATTTTGAAGATAGGGTTGGATTCACCATTCAGTACAATATTTCTGATTATCAGAGATTTAGAAATGAAGAACAGTGTGCTAAGTGAGATCCATTTGAGAGGTGGAATTGATCCTACAGAATTACCAGAGCCTTTTCAAAGGAGACAGAATTGCTCAATGCAGTGAATCTGAGAAAACGTTTAACCAGGGCTCCAGGGTTAATAGATGTGTGAAGACTCAGTTTCCAAAGAATCATAAGGAATGTCTTAAGTGTGGGGAAGTCTTTTATCAGAGCTCTAATCTTACTACTATACATAAGACTATCCATTTGGGAGAGAATCTTTGTGAATATAATCAGTGTGAGAAAGCTCTTCACCAGTCCTCCAATGTTGGTGATCATCAGAGAATCCATGAAGGAAAAATGTATTCAGGTGTAATAAACCAGGGAACATGTTTAGTCAATCATCAAGACTAAATACAATTAATATAATCTCTACTGGAGAGAAAAAGTACATTTTAAAAGAATAAAGCATTTGACTTGCACTCAACACTATCTCAACATCAGCAAATGCATACTGGAGAAAAAACATATAAATGTGAAGAATGTGGTAAAAGCTTTAAGGACTGCTCATCACTAAATAAACATAGGAAAATCCATACTGGGGAGAAACCTTACAAATGTAAAGAATGTGGCAAAGCCTTTAAATTTCACTCAAACCTTACTAAACATCACAGAAGTCATAGTGCAGACAAACCTTACCAATGTAGAGAATGTGGCAAAGTCTTTAAGTTACATTCAGCGCTTACTGGACATCACAGAATTCACACTGCAGAGAAACCTTACAAATGTAAAGAATGTGGCAGTGCCTTTAAGAGCCACTCAAATCTTATTCAGCATCACAGAATCCATGCTGGAGAGAAACTCTACAAATATAAAGAATGTGGTAAAGCCTTTACATTGTGCTCAGTACTTACTCCACATCACAGAACTCATACTGGAAAGATATGAAATGCCCTTCTTAGGGGGATGCACACATACCTAATTTTCCATGGATGTTGAAGGACAGTATAATATATAAATAGGCAGAAAAACTAAATGGAGATGCTATTTATGATTATAACATTGATGTGAGTTACCATGAAACAGCTGTTCAGGACATCATTTTACTCCACATATTATAAACTAAAGAACTTACTGAGTATTAGAAATACGAAGTTTTACTAATTGCTCTTTAAGGAAAAAGAGGTGGCAGTCCAGTAAAGTACTGATATATCTTTATAAGAGCAATCATTAGAGAGCATGAGGTCATGTGGTTGAAATGAAGAAATCCTGACACATATCAGAAAGAGGATAGCTAACTCTTCCCTAGAATGCCATATAGTTGTACTTACACATTGTTTTAAGAATGACCTCAGGCCAGAAATTTACGGAGATTACTATTCTCACATCATGATAGCAGCGCTCAAATGCTTTTTCACCTGTGTATTCTGTATTTTGAAAGGTGACAATAGAGTGGATTTGAAATACATAACTTAGTCTGTGTGTGACTTTAACATATTTTAACGAATAAAACAATAAATAAAAAAATAGTTTAGAGACCCAAAGACTTCTCATTTTGTACAATCTCTGTCCCTTTTAATCTAAGTTGACCCAATTCCTTTAATAACTTTATGGGCTTTCTATATATTCATTTGGAATCTACTCCTTTAGAAAAGTGCTACCACCACAAATTTTGGGGGGCTAAGAAATCTCTTTACCTTAATGGTCTTAGGTTTTTTTTTTTTAAAAAGATTTTATTTATTTGACAGAGAGAGAGATCACAAGCAGGCAGAGACACAGGCAGAGAGAGAGGAGGAAGTAGGCTCCCTGCTAAGCAGAGAGCCCAATGCAGGGCCTGATCCCAGGACCCTGAGATCATGACCTGAGCCGAAGGCAGAGGCTTTAACCCAGTGAGCCACTCAGGCGCCCCTGGTCTTAGGTTTTTATAAGTTCTATTGCTTAATGCAACGGATCTAAGTGGCACACACTTAAGATAGTTAAAAGGAATATTTTACTTATTAAAAAGATTGTGATTTATTTATTTATTTTGGAGTGAGAGAGAGAGAGAATGGAGAAAGGGTAAAGGGAGAGGTAGAGAGAGAATCTCAAGCAGACTGTAACAAATATGGAGCCCGATGTGGGGCTTGATCCTGTGATCCTGAGATCACAACCCCAGGTGGAAACAAAAGTCGGTTACCTAACCAACTGAGCCACCTGATTCTTCAGTCTCTCCAGGTGATTCAATTTCAAATGTAACTCTAGGTCCTAGATTAAGTCATACAATCTCAAACATATCTTCAGTTTTTGATGAATATTTGTCCAGCTACTTTTGTGACTAAAGGTATAATTGCCCTTAAAAACATTTTTAAAAAATTGAATTAGCTCTTTATCTACAGAGAGATTTTCAAAAAGACAGGGGCCTTATAGGGTAGCTTAGGCTCACTTAAATTGTTAGAATTGCCAGAAAAGGTGGCTCTTTTTGTAAGTTTTGGTCCTTCTGAGAATGTTGTCTTAAACATCAGGAGAAGCTAAAGTTGAATTTCCTGAAACCCATGTTTGTCTTCTAACTGAGGAACTACGGAACATTATTTTGTGAAAATTTTGGATTTCTGAAGAATGAATTCATCAATCTTCAGAGTTTGAGCCATGCAATCATTCTTCTAATTTCTGAGCCCCTCAACTGAAGGAGTGTTTATGCCCCTCAGTGAGACCTGGCACATCATTGCACAGTTGATTGATTTTTTTTTTTTTAAAGATTTTTTATTTATTTGACAGAGAGAGATCACAGGTAGGCAGAGAGGCAGACAGAGAGAGGGGGAGAAGCAGGCTCCCCGCTGAGCAGAGAGCCCGATGTGGGGCTCGATCCCAGGACCCGAGATCATGACCTGAGTTGAAGGCAGAGGCTTAACCCACTGAGCCACCCAGGTGCCCCCATTTGATTGATTTTATTTCTCACCTAGTTCTATTAAGTAACACTTCTGCCAAACCACCTCCTGAATAGGTCCTTGGAGCCTGAGTTAAAACCCATTCATTTTCTGACTTTGCTTTCTCTGCTGATACTTCATTAGCATCTTCTACCTCTAAGTTACTATTTCAGATGACCTTATCATTAAGTCATCCTGCTGTAACTATCTCCTTTTTCCAAACGTAGCTTAGATCTGAGATGTCAAACAGTTGACACACAGGATGCCACACCTTTGTTCTTTGTGAAAAGGACACACTACTATGGAAACCCCGCACTCTTTCTAGCTAAAGTCAGACCCAAACTGTGTATTTATCTCAACCCAGCATGCAAGGAAGCCACTCTAAATTGCATGAAAATGGAATGGAAAATAATTCCGGTTTGCCAAGCCAGATCCAGATGATGCCATATTTTGAACAGCATGAACTCAGCCTGCCAAACTTGGGCTGAGTTTTCAAACCTGAAGCTTCATACCAAGGTCAATGTCTGGTCAGTTTTTTGATCAGTACTAGGGCACAGTCACCCCGCTTTCCAGCTCATACTTGTTACTTTTAGTTCTACATAGATTCTCTATGTATACATAAATTATATATAATTTACCTTATACTTATAGCTGTCCCTTTTGCATCTATGATGTGCGCTTAGGTTTCTGGTATGCTTAGAAATGATTTTTTATTTATCATAAGTAAAGATTATGCCCATGGCAGAAGATATCATATCTGGAGGACCTGAAAGCTTGAGTTGACAGTTGAAATGATTGGCTTTACATAGAATTGTTGAAGAATGAGAGGATTGTTCTCTGGTATGCCATTCCTATTGGGATAGATATGTCCTCTTAATAGGACAATTCTTTCCTAAATAACTTATAAACAGAATCTGGGGGGTGCTGAAGTGTGACACATATAACAATGAAGTTGGAAATTTTGCTTTTGTTATCTGAGCTGTTATATATTGTACAGTAAAAATAATACATTTTACTGACCATAAGTAACAGAAGCTATAATAAGGACTTTACATGCATTATCTTATTTAATCTTCACACATGCAGTGAGCTGGGTTAACCATCATTTTATAAATGAGGTCGTGAGTCTTAGAGACATTAAATAAATTGGCTAAGAACACAGAGCCAGTAGTGGCCCTGCTCAGATTTTAATTGTGGGTTTTCTTTCTCCCAAGAGTAAGCTCTCCACTAACTTGTTTCTGATGTAACAACTTTCTTCACATTTCCTGTCTGACTTACAATGGATAGCCTGCTCTAGACAGAAAATATCTTTTCTATTGCCATATTCTTACAGTAGCTGTCACAGAATTCATTTGTCTTCATAATTAGACAGGGATGAGGGGGAACGAGGCTTTTGTTTCAGCGGTAACCCTTGACTATCTGAAGACATCTAGAGATTCTGTTTCCCAGGCTTTGAAAGAGACACTTTCTTATATCTCTTAACAATTTTTGACAAATTAAAAGCTGTTTTATCTGTTCCGTGAGGGCAAATTCAGGCTTCACCTTCTAGTTCCTTCTGATCTGACTGGGACATTGAGAGCAAAACCCCATATATTGGCTAAGTAAGCCAAGCAACTCTAGAAACAGGTTACACAAGATCTTATAAAATTTCAATCTTATTATAAATCTCATATTGCATTCACAAAATTGCAGAATAGTGCTTTATGAGAGAATATCTTGGGTTTGGCTATCATTTTTGGTAATAAGGATATATTGCAGTACACAATAATCACACTAGAAAATGAAACTAGTACTTAAAAATGTTTTATTACTTTCTTTTAATAAAAAATAACTAATTTTTAAACATTAGTTAAAATGTAATTTGTAAGCTCAATAATATGTCTTAAAGGAAGATATAGCTTTGCAAAACAGAAGTATCTTAACCATTGAATCTGATTTAAAACAACAATTGCAAGGACACCTGGGTGCCTCCGTTGGTTAAGCAGCTGCCTTCAGTTCAGGTCATGATCCCAGAGTCCTGGGTTTGAGTCCTGTGTTGAGCTTCTTGCTCAGCAGAGAGCCTGCTTCTCCCTCTCCCTCTGCCTGTGCTCTGCCTGGTTGTGCTCTCTGTCTCTCTAATAAATAAATAAAATCTTAAAAAATATAAACAACAATTGCAAAGTCCAAAATAACAAGTATTTTGAAATATAATTGTCCATAAACAAGTAGAAAAACAAAGAGGATATATTTATCCCCAATGTGATCTAAGATATACTTTACTTTCAAATATAATCATTGAACCAATACATATATAAGAATATTTATGTTTTCACTACGAAAATATAAAAAATATTATTTATTTATTTACTTATTTATTTTTTTATTAACACATAATGTATTATTTGCCCCAGGGTACATGTCTGTGAATCGTCAGGCTTACACATTTCACAGCACTTAACATAGCACATACCCTCCCCAATGTCCACAACCCAGCCACCCTATCCCTAGCCCCCCACCTCCCAGCCACCCTTAGTTCATTTCATGAGTCTAGGAGTCTCTTATGGTTTGTCTCCCTCCCCATCCCTTCCTGTTTCATTTCTCACCCCCCCCACAAACCCCCGCCTTGCCTCTCAAGTTCTTCATATCAGAGAAATCATGTGA
>JAQQSY010002789.1:0-13424 GCA_028646535.1 Procyon lotor
CTACCATTCCCTCTGCTTGTATTCCCTCTCCAACTGTGTTTCTTTCTGTCAAATAAATAAAATCTTTAGGAAAAAAAAAAGAATACAGACTCTATCGGACATGGGTCCAGTGTCATCTATGCTATTCAGGAGCTGTGCGTCCTGGCCTGGCTACACAATCTCTCTGTGCCTCAGGTCCTATATTTTATTTTACTTCTTGAAGATTTCATTTATGTATGTATGTATGTATGTATTTAGAGCACAAGCACTGGGAGGCGCAGAGGAGGAAGGAGAGAGGGAATCTCGAGCCGACTCTGCGCCAAGCGTGAAGACTGAGGCGGGGCTCGATCTCACGACCCTGAGGTTATGACCTGAGTTGAGATCAAGAGTTGAATGCTTAATTGATGGAGCCACCCAGGCGCCCCTCAGGTCGTCTATTTTAAAATAAGGATAATAAGAGTATCTACCTCATAAAGGTTTGACTCTGGTTAAATAATTTAGTATGTGCAGGGCATTGAGAGCACTGGCCAGAGCACGGTAAGGGCTTGATAAATATTAACTATATAGATAATATTTTTAAAGGTGAGAATAAACTATTCACATTGAGAGCAAATCATGACCCAGAAAACATCTTATTTGAATAGGGATGAGTGAGGATCAGGAGGGATCATTTTTGCAAAAGAATACTTGAGTGCTTTGCCCTTTTCCCTTCCTAGTGATGGCAGAAAAGGCTAGCTGTCCACCCAAACTTTGTGCTTCCTCTTACATTGTGGTGTCTCACTCACTATCCAGCCAGGGGTTGGCTGGCTTGCTTTCTTGCTTTCTTTCTTTCTTTCTTTCTTTCTTTCTTTCTTTCTTTCTTTCTTTCTTTCTTTCTTTCAAGATTTTATTTATTTATTTGACAGAGACAGAGAGAGAGATCACAAGTAGGCAGAGAGGCAGGCAGAGAGAGAGAGGGGAAAGCAGACTCCCTTCTGAGCAGAGAGCCCGATGTGGGGCTCGATCCCAGGACCCTGAGATCATGACCTGAGCCGAAGGCGGAGGCTTGAACCCACTGAGCCACCCAGGCACCCCAAGGTTTTATTATCAGTATTATTTTGGTAAAATATACTTAATATAAAATTCACTGTTTTTAAAAAATAAAAAATAAAAAGTTTCTCTAAATAAAAAAAAAAAGAGGCTTAGGGTTTACAGATGTCTTGGAATCTTAAAATTACATTATCAAATGTTTTCATCCTCCCCAATTTGATGGGTAAACAATTTATCTTAATATATGAATTAGTATCTCATTAACAGTGTTGCAATTTTTATATGTCTTTGTATTTTCACGGTTGTTTCTGTGTATTATATGCTCCTATCTTTGGCACACTTTGTTTTATTTACTGTATTTTTCTTACTGACCTTAAGGCATTAAGAATACATATGTGTGTATATATATGTATCAATGTATAGATATCTTTTGTTAAATAATTCAAAAATTGGGGCACCTGGGTGGCTCAGTTGGTTAAAGCCTCTGCCTTCGGCTCAGGTCATGATCTCAGGGTCCTGGGATCGAACCCCGCATCGGGCTCTCTGCTCGGCAGGGAGCCTGCTTCCTCCTCTCTCTCTGCTTGCCTCTCTGCCTACTTGTGTGATCTCTCTGTCAAGTGAATAAATAAAATCTTTAAAAAAAATTTAAAAAAATAATTCAAAAATTTTTTATTGTATCACATGCATTCAGACTCTGAATATGCTGTCATTTGTCAACATAAATATTTTTTCCCCCTGAAAAATAAATTTACTGTTTTAACCATTTTTAAATGGTTCAGCTCAGTCCACTGTTGGTTAGTACATTTCCATTGTTGTACAATTATTACCACAATCCCTAGACCTTTTTCATCATCCCAAACTAAAGTTCTATTCAATTTATATATATATATATTTACATTTTATATATATTTATTATTTTTAAGCTTTAAAAAATTTTTTAAATTTTAATTCTAGTATACCTAATGCACAGGGTTATATTAATTTCAGTGTACAATATCGTGATTCAACAATTCTATACATTATCAGTGCTCATCATGATAAATGTACTCTTTAATCCCCATCACCTATTTCACCCATCTCTCCACACACCTCCCCTCTGGTAACCATCATTTTTGTCAATAGTTTCTTGGTCTGTCTCTCTTGCTCTCTCTCTTTTTTTTTCCCCTTTGTTCATTTGTTTTGTTTCTTAACTTCCACATATGAGTGAGATCATATGGTATTTGTCTTTCTTGGACTTACTTCGCTTAGCATTATACTCTCTAGCTCCATCCGTGTCATTGCAAGTAGCAAGATTACATTCTTTCTTATGGATGAGGAATACTCCATTGTATATATCATTTCTTCTTCTTTTTTTTTTTAAGAGAGCGAGAGAGTGAGCATGAGTTGGAGGGAGGGGCAGAGTGAGAGGGAAAGAGAATCTTAAGCAAACTCTACGGCCAGTGCAGAGCCCAAAATGGGGCTCAATCTCATGACCCTGAAATCATGACCTGAGCCAAAACTAAGAATCTGACACTTAATCAACTGAGCCACCCAGGCACTCCTCCCTTTTAAAAAAGATTTATTTATTTTTATTTTAGAAAGAGAAAGAGAAAAAGAGACGGCATGCATGTGAGTGGGGGGCAGAGGGTGGGAGGGGCAGTGGGAGAGGGAGAGAGAGAGAACCTTAAGCAGGCTTGGTACTGAGTGTGGAACCCAATGGGGGGCTCAGTCCCACAACCCTGAGATCATGATCTAAGCTAAAACCAAGAGACCAATTCTCAACTAATGAGCGACCCAGGGCCTCTATACCACCTCTTTATTCATGTATTTGTTGATGGACACATGGGTTGCTTCAATAATTTGCTATTATAAATAATGCTGCAATACACATAGGGGGGCATATATCCCTTTGAATTAGTGTTTTTGTATTTTTTTGGTAAATACCTGGGAGTGTGATAACTGACTCTTAGGGTAGTTCTATTTTTAACTTTTTGAGGAACCTCCATACTATTTTCCAGAGTGGCTGCACCAGTTTGCATTCCCACCAACAGTGCACAAGGGTTCCTGTTTCTCCACATCCTTGCCAACAGTTGTTGTTTCTTGTTTTTTTTTTTTTTTTTTTATTTTAGCCATTCTGATGGGTATGATACCTCATTGTGGTTTTGATTTGCATTTCCCTGATGATGAGTGATGTTGAAACTCTGTATGTTTTAAAAAATAACTCCCCATTCTTTCCTCCCACCAGTACTTGGCCACCACTGTTCTACTTTTTGTCTATTCACATTTGGTTTTTTGTTTTGTTTTTTAAAGATTTGATTTATTGCAGAGAGATACAGGGAGAGAAAATTGGAAGCAGATTCCACATTGAGTGCAGAGCTTATCTCGGGCCTCAATCCCAGGACCCTGAGATCATGATCTGAGGTGAAACCAAGCGTTGGACGTTCAACTAACTGAGCCACCCAGGTACCCCTGTTACACATATTTGACTAGTTTCAGTACCTCATATGACTGGAATTATAATATTTGTCCTTTTCCCTCTAGCTTACTTCACTTAACATGATGTCTTCAAAGTTCACCCATGTTGTGGCATGTGTCAGAATTTCCTTCCTTTTAAAGCTGGAATAATATTCCATGTGTGCATCTATCACATTTGGTTTATCACTCATCTGTTGATAGATATTTGGATGGGCTACAGGAGTTTTAGAAGTGGATGAGCCTTCTTCATTCTCGTTTACACCATTTGATTTAGAAAGCCCTGAGATCTTGGAAAACAGACGAACTTCAAGAAGAAAGGAACTTGTACCCTGAAATAACAGAAAACTGCCCTCTGACCAGGCATACCTGCCTGGGTCCTTTATAATAGTAAGAAACACATTTTCACTGTATTAATTAACCATTGGAAATGTGGAGTTTATTTGGTACAATATCTTGTGTTATTGCAGGCTACTCATACTCCTTTATTGACCTGACAGAATACTTTGATCCCTGAACCACAAAAATATTTTTTTCCTCTCTCTACTACCACAATGCCTTGCTTCTAGAAAACCACACTCCTGAGGTTTCTAGGTGGTTCCTTTGGTTAAGTGTATGACTTTGGCTCAGGTCATGTCCTGGGATTGAGTCCCATCTTGAGCTCCCTGCTCAGCAGGGAGTCTACTAGTCTTTCTCCTTCTGCTCCTTTTCCTACTTGTTCTCTCTCTCTGTCAAATAAATAAATATTAAAAAAAAAAATAGAAAACCACAGTCCCTTCAATAAGCAACATTGAAAGGGCTCTTTGCACTTTGCCCCCATCGGTAAGAATAATAATTATGACTTCTCTACCAGAACCTACTGAAGATTAGTACATCTCTTACCTTGACCGAACTGAGATAAGATATTCCTCTGGGTGACCCTGGATCACGTTTCAGTTCAAATAATGCATTTTCTTTTATGAAACTGCACAAAGTCCTTCAGACCAAAATCATCAGGCCTTCCCTTGGCAAGAGCAACTTCTGCCATTTGTGTTGGCACCACCCCCAGATGTATTTGTTTAAGCTCTGCCAGCCAAAACGTATAATGCTTACCTTTCTCATATTTAGCAAGGTTTTGAAAAAAGAGGGCAGCTCCTTCTGTGAAGCGTGTACAGACTGATCTTAATCCCCTCTGGTGACAAGTTACATAAGTGAGAATAAAACACATTAACAGTTTCCCTGCTGACAAGACTGACTACAGTCAAACTGGCTTACCCAGATTTCCAAGATTCCAGGAGCCCTCCAGGTGTCTGGTCTACCTCGTCTCCCTCAGATTCATCTTCAGGTCGTTCCGAAGAGCAACTTGTTTTCCAACACATCCTTTAACTGAAAGGTGGATTTTCCTGGCATTCAGTCTGAAAAAATTAGAAAGTGGGAGATACAAATTTTAAATGTGTGTTGGAAAAGTCAAGAGACAGTAGTTGACTCCATATCTGTAGGGTGGAAAGGACCTGAGAGCATGGCCACTTGAGGGGTGCAGAGCTGGCATTAGTGGAAAACTAAGCCTGATTGTTTCCGGCCATGCTGGCTCCTGGGGTACCAACTCTTGAAGGTTTCACTCTGAATGAGGAGTGGGGGTGGGAGAGGATTGGAGAGCAAGGAAAGGGGGAGAGAGGAGCGGGAATGTGAAGCATCAGCAATGAGAAAGAGGAGGCAGAAGGAAGGAGGAGGAATTAGTAAGGTAGTGGGTGAATCAGGAGGGGAAGAAATGGAAGGAGAAAAGGAGAATGAAGCAGGGGAGAGGGAAAGGGGAAAAGGGAAAGGAAAAATGTGAAGGAGAGAGGGAAAGGGATGGATATTAACATTCACTGGGGGCGCCTGGGTGGCTCAGTCGTTAAGCGTCTGCCTTCAGCTCAGGTCATGATCCCAGAGCCCTGGGATGGAGCCCTGCATAGGGCTCCTTGCTCGGCGGGAAGCCTGCTTCTCTCTGCTTGTGTTCCCTCTCTCTCTGTGTTTCTCTCTGTCAAATAAATAAAATCTTTAAAAAAAACCCCAAACCATTCACTGGGTACCTTTTAGGCAAATGATAATAGCCTAAGGCTGGAATCTTACTTTTCAGCTTGATGGGACAGGGCTATGGCTGGTCTTTAGGCACTCAGGGCCATGATGTCCACAAAATCTTGTCCCGGATGAGAGCTGACTGGCCATTGGAGGCGCCTTCAGCCAGGAGCAGGTCCCCAAACTGCAGGGCCCTGCACAAAACGAAAGTGTGGGATCCCCTGTTCCGAAATGATTATGAATTTCAAGATGGTGACAGCAGAGTATGAAAACATCATGGACCTTTCCAAGCACAGGGCCTTGAGCAGCTCCACAGATTTCATTACATTGAAGCTCATCTTGTCTTCAACATATTGGCATGACTAGAAAGCTAGAAAAGGAACTAACATTCGAGTAGTGTAGTAGATAGAAAACCATCTGGTTGACTGAAATTGCAGGTAAGTGAAATGGTCGCTTTTAATTTTTCTTAGACCATCTATTTGCCTTATGTTTTATCAACTTAGCTCAGTTTTCTTTTGTACCTGGCTCTATTGCCTAGAGCTTTATCTTTAAGATAAGACTTGTGCTTGCTTACTGGACAATAACTACTATGAAATTAATAGCTATTCATAGTTTTAAATATCAGGCTCAGAGATGGTATTAATTCCACAATAAAGGGTCAGGCGTTAGCTCAAATTTATCGAATACAGGGAGACTTTGTGATAAGCTCATGCAGACACACAGGAAGAAAGTTTGGAGAAGAAATTCATAAAAATGTAATTATATCCAATTATTAGGAAAACAGGTATAGTTTATTTAACTTGTATGTTTTCCTTTATGCTAATGATAAATGACTCTAAGTCCCCTTTCTCCTGTATTCTGGGTGGCTCTAAGTTTCATATTTAGCTTGTCTTTTTTTTTTTTTTAAGATTTTATTTATTTATTATTTGAGAGAGAGAGAGAGAGAATGGGTAGGAGGAGGGGCAAAGGGAAAAGCAGACTCCCTGTGGAGCAGGGAGACAGATGCAGGACTCAATCCCAGGACCCTGGGATCACGGTGAGTCAAAGGCAGATGCTTAATGACTGAGTCACCCAGGCACCCTAGTTTGTCTTTTTGCAGATACAAATTACATTTTTTGTTTATTTGTTTGTTTAAAGGATTTTATTTCTTTACTTGACAGGAGGGGACATGAGTGGGGGGGGGATGGGCAGAGGGAGAGGGAGAAGCAGATGCCCCACTGAGTAGGGAGCTCCACACTGGGGCTCAATCCCAGAACTCCAAGATCATGACCTGAGCTGAAGGTAAATGCTTAAATGACTGAGTCCCCTAGGCACCCTGAAAAAATTCCATTTTATATAAAAAGTCAAAGATTAAGAACTTGGTGGGTGTCTCTGCTTGGTTACTGGCACTTGGCCCTCCTTTACACATCAGGAAGTTAGCTGGGTCTCTGGGCAGGAAAGTCTCAGCAAGCTCCCTGACGTTTGCTTGGATGTAATATGACCAAGACTATCATCCTTTTAGCTTGACCTTCTCACAATATGCATTTCTCAATCTCTAACCCAACAAGCTTGGAATTTTAAAAGGGAAAATCCAAGTTTTACTCAGAAGATGTAAATTACATATAAAGAAACTAGCACTCATTTTGAAATAATTTCAGATTTATGTAATTGTGATAAAATAGTATAAGTATGACCTTCAACCAGTTTTCCAAATATTAATATCTTACATAGACCACAGTATAATTATTATAACTGGGAGATTAGCATTCTTTATAATTTTATTCAAATTTTGCCAGTTATCTCACCGATATTAAAATGTTCACTATACGGGCGCCTGGCTGGCTCAGTCAGTGGAGTGTGTGACTCTTGTTCTCAGGGTTGTGAGTTCTAGTCCCATGTTGGGTGTTGAGATTACTTAAAAATATAATCTTAAATAATAAAATAAAATGTTCAAACTACATAGAAAACAACCTGGTGTTTGCCAGAGGGGAGATGGGTGGGTGAAATAGATGAAAGGGGGGGCACCTGGGTGGCTCAGTGGGTTAAAGCCTCCACCTTCGGCTCAGGTCATGATCTCAGGGTCCTGGGATCGAGCCCCGCATTGGGTTCTCTGCTCAGCAGGGAGCCTGCTTCACGCTCTCTCTGCCTGCCTCTGCCTACTTGTGATCTCTCTGTCAAATAAATAAAATCTTTAAAAAAAAAAAAAAAAGAAATAGATGAAAGGGTTTACGAGCACACTTATCGTGATGAGCACTGAATAATATATAGAATTGTTGAATCATTACATTGTGCACCTGAAATTAATATAACACTGTACATTAATTATACTTGAATAAAAAATTTAAAATGTCAGAATCGAGTTTTAGTAAGATAAAGCTGATAACATACAGTTTTTTGTCTTAAGAATTTTTCCCTAAAACGTGTTTACCATCTGAGTTCTTTGTAGTCTTGGGGCAAACATTTATACTGGTGAAAATCTAAAGTTATCATATTAAGAAATATAATATATTATATTAATTATATAAATTAATTATCTCTATATAAATTATCCAGTTTTAGTGCTTGAATGTGACATTTGTTTTGTCCTAACTCTGGAACGATAAATTGGGGAGCTTCAATACCAATTCGATTTTAAGTAATCTCTACACTCAACAAGGGACTCAAAGTCACAACTCTGAGATCAAGAGTTGCATGCTCTTCCAATTGAGCCGGCCAAGCATCCCTTGGATCCCCACTTTTTTTTTTTAAAGATTTTATTTACTTTTTTGACAGAGAGAGAGAGAGAGAGAGAGAGCATAAACAGGGGGAGTAGCAGGCAGAGGGAGAAGCAGGCTCCCCGCTGAGCAGGGAGCCCCATGCAGGACTCGATCCCAGGACCCTGAGATCATGACCTGTGCAGAAAGGCAGATGCTTAAACAACTGAGCCACCCAGGTGCCCCAAAGTTAGGTGGTTTTTAAAATTATATATTTAAAAAATAATAGAAGAGGTGAAAGTGGGTGGAAATAACAGATCAAACAAGTTGGCCAAGAGCTGAGAACTGGAGAGGCTGCCTGATGGGAAAAGAGGTTCATTATAGTATTTTAATGTATATATATATATTTTTTTTCTTTTTCTTTTTTTTTAAAGAAAGGCAGACTGCCACGTGCAGCGCCTCATTTGGCATTTGGATGTGTCTGGAGTCTTGGAAGCTTGACTACTCTACCTTCTCCTACAAATGGACTTTGAGAGCTTGTTTGGAGGTTCTAGCAGGGGAGCGCAGCTACTCGTATACCCTTGACCCAAGAACGGTCCTCTCCTCTATTGGGGAAGGTCGTCCTCTTCGACCGAGCACACAGCTTTGGGAGGGATGCACATGGAGCGGTGAGGGAGGAAGGGGACACCCGCCTAGCCAGCCAGATCAGCCGAATCAACCCTGGTGATCAATGGGGTGACAGTTGTCGCAGCCAGATCGCCCTCACATCCTTTAATGTATATTTTATAAGTCTATATAATCAAAAGCCAAGAAAAAATACAAAGATCTTTAGCTCCCGGATAAAATTTTCTTAATACAATTTCTTTTTTTAATTCTCCCTATGGATGGATGGATGGATGGATGGATGGATGGATGGATGGATGGATTTAGAGGCAGGGGGAGGGCAGAGGGAGAGGGAGAGAGACAATCTTAGGCTCCACACTCACGAGGAGCCCTTCGGTACTCATCGTGGGACTCAATCTTGGGACACTGAGATCATGACCTGAGCTGAAATCAAGAGTTGGATGCTTGACTGAGCCACCCAGGTGCCTCTTCTAGTATAATTCCTAGTTACAAGGAACTCTTGATCTGAAGTGAAAAAATTTTTCTCTCATGAAAATTTTATATTTTATCTATTTTTTTATTTTTTAAAATTTTATATTTTAAATGTTAATTGTCAAAACAAAAGAGGGGAAAAAAAAGTCCTAACCCAGACAGACAAACAAACAAATAAAAGTCTGGAAAGACCTTGAAAATAGAGATGACAGTAGAAAAAAAAATTAAAAATCATTTCAAATGCTACCATCCACTGGAAGTACTTCAGTGTAAATCTTTCCAGAATTTTAAAATAAAAAATTTTTAAAGATATCATTTGTTGCTGTCAAATAAAAAGAACCTATACATACACTATATGGGAAATGACTCCTTTCTTGTTTCAAGAAAGTCTTTCAGGGCATCTGGCTGGCTCAGGTGGTGGAGCATGTGATTCTTGATCTCCAGGTTGTGAGTTTGTGCCCCATGTTGGGGCTTAAAATCTTTAAAAAAAAAAAGTATTTCAAAATAGATCCATAAAGTAGCAACTACACATCGTATACAAAAAATTATGTGTTTATATATACGTTCTCCCCTAGAGTTACTACCGAAAAAGATCACATTCTAGAAATGGAAAGATTATAACCTAAAGAGTTTAAGATCAAACATAGTTGGAGGACTATTTCAAGCTGTGCTATAGCATTCCAAGTAATAAATTCAACATGATCAGAAAACAAATTATTCATATGTTCCTGTACACTCAGGGTCAGACTTGAATTTGTGATTATTATCCAAGAAATGCCATAGCAATTTTGAGCGATCAAAGTCAGTGTTTATACAATGGATGATGCAAAGTCAAAGGTAGTGATGCAACTAACATTAAATATGCTCAGAGGGTATTGTAGAGGTTGGAAGACTCATGTTATTTCAATACAAACATGTTACAAGGGCGACGGCATTATGAGTAATAGCATTGCTACATTTTCTTGAGGCAAACGATATGAAATTAGCAAGAAATAATTTATTTGCTAATAAAGAAAAAAGAAAGGAATGATTCCTGGACCACACAAGAAGAGATGGTAGCTGGATACCAGGAAGAATCTTTATATGCATTGATTAGACAATAAATAAATAAATCTTCATATTATTCTATATCTTCATCAGAAAGTCGCTATACTTCACATAGACTAATGGATTTTATAATACAAAAAATTGATGTAAAAATTAAAAAAAAATTTTAAGTATTAACTCATGACCCAAAACAGAGTTAATTGCATGCTCTACCATCTCAGCCAGCCACTAACCCTTTTATTATATATATTATGTATTTATTATATATTATATATATTTTTATTATATATATAAGCTTTACTTATTTATTTGAGGTGGGGAAGGGCAGAGGGAGAGGGAGACAAGCAGGCTCCCCTCTGAGCAGGGAGCCCAATCTAGGGCTCGATCTTAGGACCCTGAGGTCATGACCCGAGCCGAAATCAAGAATCTTGACACTTTACCGATTAAGTCACCCAGGCACCCCTTATACTTTTAAATCAGCTTATTTTTATAAAGAAGAGCCCCACAAGAAATATTTGCCCAGGGACCTGCACACGCTAGAGATAGCCTTGGAACTGGGATTTTAGTGGGAGTAAGAACCCTTACAAAGAATCATGAGATGGAGCCTGTCATGGCAAAGCATTTAGAAACTCAGTTGGAACTAATCAGGAAGAAGTCTACCCTCAAAATATGCAGGAAAATTGGCAAAGAGAGCTCAATAGTTGTGCTTCCAGGAACGTCTGAGTTTCCGTCAGAGACTAAAGGATTAAAACCAAAAATAGAATTAAAAAGGAAATTTTCTTCTTTGCATCTAACACTGGGATTTTATTGATTTGGGTCAATCCCCAACTCAGATTTCTCAGATCCTTCCTCTTACACTCAGAAAAATCGAAACTTCTTACTGTGTCCTGTTTGGTCCCCCATAATCTGGTCGCTGCCTACCTCTCTTAGGGCATCCCCTGCAATTCCGCCCACTTACACTGCCCCTCTGGCCTCGCAACTTCACAGAGGTTTGGTTTTTTTCTCAGAATGTGCATTTCCTTACCCTAAGTATTTGCATGCCTTCACTTCATATATATTTCTGCCCCAAGATGTTGCTTCTCAGAGAGTTCTTCCCTGACTCTACTATTTTAAATTCTCTCTTATAACATTTATCTATTGTTTGCCCCACCTACTAGAATGTGAGTTTCATTAAGGCAGGAAACTGATGTTTCCCCAGGGTCTAGAACTGTGGCTGATACTCGGTAAGTATTTATTTATTTAATCCAATATAATTCACATACAGTGTTATATTAGTTTCAGGTGTCCAGTATAGTGATTCAGCATTTCTATACATCACTCAGTGCTCATGGTGATAAATGTACCTTTAATTCCCTATATTTCATCTATTTCCCCTGCCCACCACTCCTCTGGTAACCGTCAGCTTGTTCTCTATATTTAAGAGTTTGGGTTTTTTTTATTTGCTCTTTTTCTTTTCATTCATTTGTTTTGGTTCTTAAATTCCACATATAACTGAAATCATATAGTATTTGTCTCTCTTTGACTATTTCACCCAGCATAATGCCCTCAGATCTATCCTTGTTGTTGCAAATAGCAAGATTTCTTTTTCTTCTGGCTGAGTACTATTCCATATATATATATATGTGTGTGTGTGTGTATGTATATATATATACACACATATATACACACTATATATATATACACAATATATATATATATTCTATATATATATGTGTGTGTGTATACACACACACACACATGAATGAGATATTCCAATATATATTCCTATACAGAATGGAATATTATATATAATATACATATATAAATATATTTAAATAAATATGTATATTATATATATATATCATACCATGGCTTCTTCTTTTTTTTTTTTTAAAGATTTTATTATTTATTTGACAGAGAGAGAGAGAGAGATCACAAGTAGGCAGAGAGGCAGACAGAGAGAGGAGGAAGCAGGCTCCCCGCTGAGCATGATGCAGGGCTCTATCCCAGGACCTTGAGATCATGACCTGAGCCGAAGGCAGAGGCTTTAACCCACTGAGCGACCCAGGCGCCCCCACACCATGGCTTCTCTAACCACTCATCGATCAGTGGACACTTGGGCTGCCTCCGTATCTTGGCTATTATAAAGAATGCTGCAGGAAACATAGGGGTGCTTACGACTTTTTGAATTAGTGTTTTTGGTATTGAATTAGTACTTTCTTTGGGTTAATACAGAGCAGTGGGATTACTGTGTCATATGGTAGTTCTATTTTTAAGTTTTTGAGGAACCTCCATGTGCTGTTTTCCACAGTGGCTGCACCAGTTTATATTCCCACCAACAGTGCACAAGGGTTCCTTTCTCCACATCCTCACCAACACCTGTTGTTTCTTTTCTTTTTTTTTTTTTTTTAAAGATTTTATTTATTTGACAGAGAGAAACACAGCGAGAGAGGGAACACAAGCAGAGGGAATGGTAGCGGGAGAAGCAGGCTTCCTGTAGAGCGGAGAGCCCAATGCGGGGCTCGATCCCAGGCCCCTGGGATCTGACCTGGGCCGAAGGCAGATGCTTAACGACTGAGCCACCCAGGTGCCCCTGTTTCTTTTCTTTTTGATTTTAGTCATTCTGACAGGTGTGAGGTGAGAGCTCACTGTGGCTTTGATTTGCATTCCCCTCATGCTAAGTGATGTTGAGCATCTTTTCACGTGTCTGTTGGTCATTTGCATGTCTTCTTTGGAAAAATTTCTTCTTACATTTTTTGCCCAATTTTTCATTGGATTATTTATGGGGTTTTGGCGTTAAGTTGCATTGGTTCTTTATATGTTTCAGATATTAACCCCTTATTGGATGTATCATTTGCCAATATCTGCTACTATTTGGTAAGTTGCCTTTTTGTTTTGTTGATGATTTCTAACACTGTACAAAAGTTTTTATTTTGGTGTAGTCACAATAGTTAAATTTTGCATTTGTTTCCCTTGCCTCAGGAGACATACATAGAAAAAAATTTCTATGACCAATGTCAAAGAAATTATTGCCTATGTGTCCTTTTAGGAGTTTTATGGTTTCAGGTCTTTAATCCATTTTGAGTTTATTTTTGTGTACAGTCTAAGAAAATGGTCCAATTTCATTCTTTTGCA
>JAQQSY010002792.1:0-13422 GCA_028646535.1 Procyon lotor
ACACACACACACACACAATGGAATACTATGCAGCCATCAAAAGAAACGAAATCTTGCCTTTTGCAATGACATGGATGGAACTGGAGGGTATTATGCTAAGTGAAATAAGTCAGTCAGAGAAAGACAATTATCACATGATCTCTCTGATATGAAGAATTTGAGAGGCAAGGTGGGGGTTTGCTGGGGGGTAGGGGAGAGAAATGAAACAGGAAGGGATAGGTAAGGAGAAAAACCGTAAGAGACTCCTAGACTCATGAAATGAACTAAGGGTGGCTGGGAGGCGGGGGTAGGGATAGGGTGGCTGGGTTATGGACATTGGGGAGGATATGTGCTATGTTAAGTGCTGTGAAATGTGTAAGCCTGACGATTCACAGACATGTACCCTGGGGCAAATAATATTTGTTATATGTTAATTATATTAATTATATTATATGTTAATAATAAATAAATTATATGTTAATAAAAATAAAGAATCTCTTATGGTTTGTCTCCCTCTCTGATTTCATCTTATTTTATTTTTTCCTCTCTTCCTCTATGCGCCTCTGTTTTGTTTCTTAAATTCCACGTATGAATAAGATCATATGATGATTGTCTTTCTCTGATTGACTTGTTTCACTTAGCATAATACCCTCTAGTTCCATCCACATCATTGCAAATGGCAAGATTTCATATTTTGATGGCTGAGTAATACTCCATTGTGTGTACACACACACACACACACACACACACACACACACACACACACATATGTGATATGTTCATATACCACCTCTACTTTATCCATTCCTCTGTCAATGGACATCTGGGTTCTTTCAATGGACATAGTTTGGCCATTGTGAACACTGCTGCTATAAACATTGGGGTGCAGGTGCCCCTTCAGATCACTATGTTTGTATGTTTGGGGTGAATCCCTAGTAGTGCAGTTGCTGGGTGGTAGGGTAGCTATTTTCAACTTTTTGAGGAACCTCCATACTGTTTTCCAGGGTGGCTACAGCAACTTGCAGAGGGGCTCATTTCCATATACAATGCATTAGCTATGGAGAATAGTATTACGAAATCTCCTGTGAAGTATATAGAGTCCCCAGGTGTTCCAGGACAAAACTTATTTCAACTCAGCAAACGTGTGTGTGTGCGTGTGTTTGTGAACTTACTAGGTACCAAGCACTTTCATGAACACTAAGGGTATCCAAAGATAAGTAAGATGTGATTTCTGCCCTGCAGGTTCTCAAGATCTAATTAAGAAGAGTGAGGTCTGTAAATAGCCTTGATATAAGACAAAATACTTATTTTTTTTCTTTCTCATTCTTTAAATGATCATCTTCACTAGGATTCTACCCTCAGACATTTCCTTTTTGTACATCTTTTCTTATCCTAGAAAAACTCATCCATTTTTTAAATTTTAACCACCACATTATGAGCTGAGACTCCCAGATGTTTCTCTCTCCTGGATTCTAGTCTCCTATTTATAGCTGTTTTCTGGACAGATCCAACTGTGTTCCTCAGATATTTTAAACTCTACATATACAAAATGGAACCTTTTCTCCTTTTTGTATTCTCTGTTTGGTTTGATGGCATCACTGTGCATCAGTTTTCTAAACTAAAAACCTCAAATGCATCATTTATCTCTCCATCAGACTCTCATTCCTCATGTTCAATTGTTCATCAAATCCTGTGAATTTTTATCTCCTAAATATGCCTTGAATTTGATCTTTTATCTTTATCCTCACAGCCATGGTTTCAGTTCAGCTATGCTTCATCTCTTACCCGGACTACTATAGTCATCCAACTATTTGTCTCAGCCTTTTATTTTTTTTTCCGTTCAAAGCCATTCTTTATACAGTTGCCTGGTTGATCCTTCTAAAATATAACTGATAATACGACTTTTACTTATCTGAAACCTTTTAATGGCTCCCTCCACTCTACTGAAATAAGTTCAAATTACTATCATAGCTCTGCTAATCTGTTACTGACCTAATCTTTCCTGCTACTCTTTTTGTGCCAGGCACATTCATTGACTTTGTTTCTGGGCTGATATTCAGCTGGTGTGCATGGGTAAGATGATTGTTAGTTCTGACTGGTCAGCATTCATGCCCTGCTGTTTGTTGAATATTTTGAATATCTCCCTTGCTTCCGTAATAGTAAGTGGTTTTCCATTCCCCAATCATGAACTTCTGTGCCCTTTGAATAGTCAGTTTCATCTGCCAGAAACATTCTTCTCTTCTTCACTGCCTGGCAAATTAATATTAATCCTTCAAGACACTGCTCAAATATCATCTCCTTTGTGGTATCTTCCCTGTTCTTCCTCTATGCAGGCAGATTTTTTTGTTCCCTCTGGTCTTCCAAAAACATATTGTGCATATGTTGATTGTAGCCTTTATCACATTTTTTTTGCTAACACCATTTACTGACTTGGTAGATTTTTTGAGAAAAAAAAATTTAAAAATCTCCAGGGTATTACTTAATATTTATTATACAGCAGAGATTCTCATAAAACACTTACTGTATTGATGGAGAGACGGATCTAGAAGAGTTTCACAAAATGGGATTCAGGCTTGATTTTGAAGACTAAATTAAGAATTAGGGCTGTATAGACATTCCGGGATGGAAGACTATAGGATGTGCTAAAAGCAGAAAAGATCAGTATATTATGGAACCATGAGCTTAAGTTTAAGATGCAGGTTATAGGTAGTACTTTAATATACATAAGTCGGAATCAAATTGTGGAGGGTTTTGATAACCATGCTAAGGAGTTTGGACTATATCCTGTGTTTATTGAAGATCTTCACATCAGGAGACTGAACAGGGAGTGATATTTTTCAAACTGTGTTTCAGCAGGACATCTTAGAGCTTGATGCTGTTGTAACTAAAGACCAGGAGCCTGTGGATGGTCATAGTTCAAGGAGGGTCAGATGAAGAAGATTCTCTATCTAAATCTATGAGAATGCAGAGATGAAAATAAAGATGAGATCCATTTTGGAGGCAGATTTTTTAAGATTTTACAATTGATAAAGTGTACTAAAGGGAGAATGAGAGATTAGCCATGATTATAATATTTCAAAATTGAGTGATTAAGAGATGGTGTATCACAGAAGACTTTGTAAGGTTTATGTTTGAGGAATTGAAACAAGATACAAGAATGTGAGTACTGCCAGCTGTAGACTCATACTTCCACTCACTTCCACTCAGAGCCCCAATTTACTTCACATATTTTCTATGTTCATCTTGATTTCCAGTATAAGACTCATTGGAAAATTCAGAAGTAATGCTGATAAGCAATTCCAATCACTGTTGTGTGGACATGCTAAAGAGAATTCAACTAATATACACAATTATGAATATTTCTTTTTTAAATGGGATTAGGGAAGTACAAGCTCTATCTGAAACATATTTATTGCTCAAAGAATTTATTTTATATATTAGAAAAATAATTATGTTAGTATCATCAGCTACAACTATATATCATTAGCTTAGAACACAAGATTTATCTCTTGTATGAATGAGCAAATATCATTCAATTAACAGGGTATAGATTGTCTGTGCTGTCCAATATATATGGTAACCACGAGCCACGTATGGCTATTGAGCCCTTGAAATATGGCTAGTCCAAACCGAGATGTGTGATACAAATGTCAAACACATGAGAGCTTGGGTGGTTCAGTCAGTT
The DNA here is from genome assembly GCA_028646535.1 of Procyon lotor. NCBI lineage: Eukaryota > Metazoa > Chordata > Mammalia > Carnivora > Procyonidae > Procyon > Procyon lotor. The sequence continues at coordinate 3,665 of JAQQSY010002792.1, forward strand.
AAGCGTCTGCCTGCAGCTCGGGTTATGATCTCAGGGTCCTGGGATTGAGTCCCACTTCGGACTCTCTGCTCAGTGGGGAGTCTGCTTCTCCTTCTCCCTCTCCTTTTGTGCACAATCTCAAATAAATAAATAAAATCTTTAAAAAATGTCAAATGTACATTAGATTTTGAAGACAGTACAAAAATAAAATAACATTAAATAGCTCAATAATTGGGGTGCCTGGGTGGCTCAGTCTGACTCTTCGTTTTGGTTCAGGTAGGTCATGATCTCATGGGCTGTGGTATAGAGCCCCACCTTGGGCTCTGTGCTTAGCACAGAATCTGCTTGAATCTCTCTCTCCTCTCCCTCTTCTCCTCCCCCTGCTTGGGTGCTCTCTCTTTCTCTCTCTCTCTCAAATAAATAAATAAATCTTTAAAAAATAGGTCAATAATTTGTTATATTCAGGACATGTTGAAATGATAATACTTTGATACATCAATTAAATGAAATATGTTATCAAAATTAATTCTATCTGTTTCTTATTACCTTTTTAATGTGGCTTATAGAAATTTTACATACATGGTTCACATTATATTTCTATTGGATAGTGCTGGAATGTTTTTCTTATTTAACAACCAGCCAACAGGCATTTATTTAGCTCCTGGTGTACAGATGGTTATGCTAGGTACTAAAAGCTTTGAAGTTAGCTAAGGAGTAGCAATTGCATAAATTACGTATTTTTAGAGCTTGGTAACATTTCAGTCAATATACAGAACATTGGTTAGAAAAGTAGATTGGAATGTCTGTGGATTTCTCTGTCTCCCCTTTTAAACATTTGTTTTGTTCTCTTATACTTTCTCTGTAATATCCTATTTGATGATTTGTAAGGATCCACTAATCTTGTTTGTTACAAAACAGCAAGGAATTTGATTTACAAGTTCTCAAACCCTTGGGCTAGTGGAAAAGAATTACCACATATCTACATATGGACCAGGATGTAGAGTCCTAGAATATAACCACTATGTTCAATCCTCAGACTACACTCAATGTGCCTATTCTTTTTCTGAAGAGTCAGAAGATGCTTCCCCGTGTCATAGGCCTTGGGGGTCAACCAAAATACTATCTATTCACCACAGTACAAAAGGAGGTGGAGGAGGAGGAGAAGGAGGAGAGGGAGAAAGATATTCACATTTTATAAATATTGGAGTTTTAGAGAAAAAAGAATTTACTATGTGTCGATAGCCTTACTGATGTTATATTTACACTACCTCTTCAAATAAACCACGTGAGGACTCTGATTGTATAGAACCAACTTTTTAAAGCAAAATGACTTGTCATTGGCCAATATCTTAATTTTTATTTTTGAGCAAGGCACTTAAGTTTTTCATGCTTGGTTCCTTCAACTTTAACATGGAAGAGATTTTTATTTTGCTGTGTTTTGTTTTTATGGAAATGAGAAGTAAATGCTTTATTTTAAAAAAAGCTAAGTTTCTAATTATAATGGAAAGTGCTTCAGTGCTATAACAGTATACTGAATAGATTAAAGTGGCAGAAACAATGTAAACCAAAGATATAAAACATTCTTTGAAAATGGTGACTTCATTTTAAAACAGTTTTTGACTGGGTTAGAGTAGTGCCTATGGAAATAAATAAGTAGCTGAAAACCATTTGTGAATTCCAAGATACAAATATAGTCTTGCAATTCTCAATTAATAGCCTGTGTAGGAACATCTCTTATTTAAAAAGTGCTGCTTGAATTGAGGTTAAGTTGTGTTCAGTTTCCCAAGTGCCAGTCTGGATGTGTTTTTGTATTTTGATTGCTAAAAAGGTTTTTTTCTTTCTTTCTTTCTTTTTTTTAAGAAAATTTGCATCAGTTACTGAATGGTTCACATCACAGACTAAAATGCTCTAAAAGTAGGCACAAACAAAGCAAAAACAGAAAAATAGCTAAGTCTTCAAATGAGTAATGTTCATTTTCAGGTATAAAGAATTGAATTATTCAAGGCTAGACTGCATATTCAAATACGAGTTATGCATTTTGACAGAATATTGTTAACATTCTTGTTGACTATGAATAAGTATTAAGAATACACAGATTGTACCTGGGGTATACTCTGTATTCTGGCTGCATAATATGCCAAATGTACCAATATTTCTATGCATTCAGAGTATTTTTGAGTCAGTATTAAAACTTATGCTACTAACCTAAGTATCTACTCAGTCTCAAAAGAAAACATCTAGGGAAAAAGCACTGTTTTTTATAGGACTTATATGCTGTACAGTCAATAACACCTAAACATGTTGGTTTTTACTTATAGCCTTTAAAATGAAAGGAATTAAGCCAATTTTTAAAAATTCAATTTATTTAAACTAAAACAAAAACAGTTGATCCATTTTTCCCTCTCCCCATCCCCCACCTCTGGCAACCACAAACCTATTGTCAGTAACAATGAGTTTGATTTGATCGATTAAGTCCACAATTAAGAGAGATCATATAGTATTTGTCTTTGACTTTATTTCACTTAGCATATGCTGTTGAAGTCGTTAAAAAACAAATCCATTAAAAAGCAAAAACAAACAAAATCTCCTTACTTACTGAAGCAAAGACACACAAAGTTCTATCTGCTAGGCCAAGTACCTCACTCGATTCAGGTACTAGACTGATCTCCAAATATGGAGGAGCTGTGTTGGCAGCTTGGATGACTGAGAGAGGCAGCAGTCTTCAGCTTCCAAACCTGTCTTTGTTTTGAGCTAATTGTTTGGTCATTGATTCAATAAGTATTTACTGAGTACCTAATATGGATCAGGGTTGGGCAAAATAAACATGATTGCTGGCCTCATGGAATTTACCAACTAGGTGGTAGAGGGAGTTGACAAATAGTGACTAGAGGATTGTGCAAATAAATGTGGCAGTAAGAAGTGATGGCTAAAGCACACACTTTGGACCCAGACATGGGTTTTAGTCCTGTTTGGACAAGTAGTGTAATTTTTTTCAGGCCTCATTATCTCCTGCTACAGGTTTCTTTGAGGCTTTTGTTAGACTATCTTAGTAGCCTGGCACATAATAAACACTTCATATTTGCTATTATTATTCTTTTTCTTGAACTGTAATAAGGGCTCCGAGGGTATAATAACATGATCTTGTCTGGAGCTAGGAGCGGGGGTTCAGAGAAAGCTGTCCTGAAGAAGGAATGATTGAATTAGGATCTGCAGAATGGGTGGACTTGTGTAGACTAGAGATGGAGAAGGGAGTAGGGCTGATGTAAAAGGCTTTTCTAAGCTGTGAGAAGAACAAGAGCAAATGCTCTGAGGTGGGAGGCAACAAGCCACCTTTAGGGTTCCAAAAGTAGCCCAGGGTGGTTGGAGCACGAGGAGGGACAGGGGGAGTGATGAGAATTAGAAATGATCTTTGTGCACAGAAGGAACTTGAGTTTGCTTAGACTTTTTGTTTTTATGCAGTTTTGCTTCCTCTCCTTCTGACCCTTTCCTGTATCTCTCCTTTTCCCTCTCTCTCTCTCTCTCAAGCCAAAGATGAGGTTATGGATATTTCTCTCTGTCTTCTCTGCTCAACCTTGCAAATAAAAATAATTTACAAGTGGCTCTATATATAGCCAAAATGCAGCACTTTGTCTAAATATTAGATGTAAATTAAATTGCTTCTTGGTGTTCAACTTATCTTTTTGTATGCATTAATAATCCTCTATTTGTGTTTATGCTCCACAGCCAGAGTACTGGGACTAGCTGGGGAAAAAAATTGTAACACTTCATACAAAAGAGGTGGGATGGATGGATACTAATTAAACCTAAGTAGTAAGAGACTTAAGGAAAAAGAGATTTCTGTATCTCTCCTAATGGGATGAATGTCATGTTCCAATTCCTACTTTACGTAAAATCCATTATACAATATGTAAAATAATTCTCCAAATCTTGATTTCCTCAATTGAAAATGACCCCGAGCATAAACTATAAGTAGAGGGAGGTTTGAATTTCTTGATCTTTGCACTCTTTTGTTCTCTTGGTTCGTGATGTCTTAAATCAGCAGAATAATTTAGGAATGGTAGATATTGAAACAACTAATTTTTCTTTTCTGTAATCTGCGTAGACTTCAAAATGCCTACAAAGCACAAAGTGCCAGTTCATATAATTTGTTGGCAAGGATAAAAAGAAGAAAGGAAATTATTTCCTAAGCGTGTGAATCAGCCCAGCTTTAACAGATATTTTTCTGTCATGTGCAGCCTGAGGGCTTATGCCTATCTGAGCTTTATTTGACAATTACCACTTGCCAGCATAATTAAATGATAATTTATAAATACTAAGAAAGCATAATGGGGAAGAGCAAATAGGTGCTTATCAGGGCATTGAATAAAGTTGATCTGCTTTAGTGGCAATTTTCATCTCTTATCTTGGTTGTTAACTGGTCTCACTTTTGTATGCGTTTTGTTTAGGTTTGATATTTGTTAGGGTGATATTATCTATCTACATATACACATTTTCTCCCCATACAGAATTCTAACATTTCCTTTGCTCTTCCTTTTGCAGGCAATGTATTTATGAAATGTTGCTTGTATTTTAATTCATAACATAAATGTAACACCTAGAATTGTACATATTACCAGAGAAGCCCCAAACAAATTAGAAATTTTTTCTGTTTATCTCCCCCGCCCACCTTTTTTTTCCCCCAACAAATAAGTTCTTTTCTGTGTTGTGTCTGTGATTTTCTTTTAATCGTTTTTTTAATCACCTGGGCTTTGCAGTTAATTACATTCCACAGAGTCTCTTCATCTATTTCCTAGAATGCTGGCAGACTTTTGTAAGAGAGAAAGCACACATGTAAGCCAGGACTCTGGCGAGAAGGGCTTCCTAACCTTGCAGTGATAAGAATGGTACTTTACATGCAGCATGGAAATTTTTCTATGTTCCTACTGAATATAGAAATTACCCGAAGAAGAATTCTGTAGGATAGATGGCTTTCGTCCTAATCAGTGTCTCCTCTCAAGGTTCCTTACCTATTATAAATATTAGGGCAATCTCTGCAGAAGCTGTTGTTAGGCCGTGGACAGAAACACAGATTTGTCCTGGGTAACCTAGATAAAGCAGTGCAAGAGCAATTCTCTATATAAAAGGAAACAAATCAGTAGAATGGCAACAAACAAACAAACAAAAAACAGAAAACAGTTTCTACACTTTTAGAAAAGTATGTTTGAGGAAGGCAAATGGGTAGAAACACAAGACACTATTTGTGTTTTAGTGGGTTGCAAAGAGACTGAGGGCTTTTAATTTTATTTATTTGTTATTTATTTACTTACTTATTTTTGGTCATTGTGAAATTAAATAATTTTAATAACTACTGATCAGCATTGTGTGGTCATTTGTAAGAATGGCTTATCAGGGGAATAACAAAATAAAAATCTTTGGTGTTTAAAGTTGTCAATTCCTGGAATTATTCATCATTTTGTCATTATAAATAGTAATTATTTGCCATTTTTTGGAGCTGGAAAATTATCTTTTATATTCAAATATTTAAATATACAGTGCCATCATTGGGGCCAAAAAATTCCCTAATGTCAGAATAGATTTTCTTACAAGGAATAATTTGAAAGTGGTGGATTAGTTTCCACCTTTTGAAACACAGTGCTTTCTATAATCTTCAAACATTATTTAGGATAATGGAAGCCATCATCCTGTTTCTCAAATGTTAGCACTTCCATTAGAATTTGCAGCTACCTCTTATTTTTTATATTAAAATACAAGGCTTAAAAGGTATTATCTTACTAAAGGGGGGCAATTGTAGAGATGATTTGATTGAATAAAGAAAAAAGCTGTACAGGCCTTTTAAGATCAAGGATGTATTGATGGAAAGCTATCATTAGAGACAATTAATGTTCTCCAAGGGAAGAAATTGATTATGGACAAAGATGGACCCTAAGGAGCAGATATGTCTTAATGCTCTAAGGCCTTAAGGATTATGCATTTCATTCACAGCATCTGTATTTTAACCCTTTGTAGTGATTAGAATCCTAGCTTATTCTTGAAAAATGACATGAATTAAATTTTAAAAAAAGATTGTGCCTCATAAAGAATGTTCATAGTGATTGACATTTATTCTTTAACTAATGTTAAAATAGTTAAATTTGTAGTGTTATTTCTCCATATTGCCCTTTAGAGCACATCGAGACATAAGTATATAGAATAAATGAAATTAGATAGTGATGGCCAGTCATTAACATTATGAAAGTGTAATAATGTGCAATAATTACATTAAAGACATGCTTTCATAAGGAGTCTCTGAACTTCAGCTGCATTTATGTTTCCAAATAACATATTCCTTTAACTTTTCTTGTCCTTCCTATAGATCTTGTACAAAGCATTCATCATGTTGTTAGCCGTCCCTAGCAGCCGTAGACCACAATTGGGTACTTAATAAGGTGGCAACCCCACTGGGAACATTTCACATAATTATTCTTAGCAGAAAGAAGATTGTTATGGCTCCCCCCTCTTTTGAGTTTGGCAAAATTTCAAGTGATTTAGTTTGGGCTTCTAAAAAAACCATTTATATACCATTGGTGAGCTATACTTCATGTATAGTCTGTATCCTCACTTCTCTGTAGGATACTGCAGGCCAGCAGAGTCAGTTTAATTGTACTGTTGGCCTCCTTGAATCTGGGACCAGCCCCAGAACAAATGATACAAACTGCTTTTTTGCCAGAAGTTTCAGAGGATATCAATCTGAGCATGGGAGTGATTTTAGAAATCAGTCTCTCTCAAGACTTCACTGCAGTCTCTGACAACGTATTATGATTATTGCTAAATAAATAGGAGAAATTCAATACATGGAGGTAATAAATAGCTTGTCCAAAGAGCTCTGTGATTTTAAATATCATTTAAGGGAAGGGAAGGTAGACCCTGTGTCCTAACTTTGGGCTTATAGAGTTTAGAAATAACTTATGTAGCTCATCTCATTAAAACAGTTTGCATTTTCAGTTATCACAATTTAAAGATACATCTTGATGCTCTTGGACCTTAAAGATTATGCTTTTCACTCACTCTCTTGAATAAATGTTTTCAAAATTTTCAAATAATTTGGAAATAATTGTTTTAAAGAAGAGTGTGCAAAAAGAATATATTGCTATTGGGTTATGGCTTTAAGTCTCCCAGCTGCTATTGTCAACTAGAGTCTCTAAGCACTTAGCACTCACATCACCTCAAGTACATGTATGTTGGTGACTGTGTGAGTGTCTGTGAATGGCTTTTTCTGGTAAGACAAACACCTTCATATGTGAGAAGATACTTTTCTATATGGTTCCTCCTAACAGGAAATACAGAACACATGATCTAAATTAAAGAATTATGGCTAATTTTTATGTAATTCTGAGAAAAAAGAGGGAAAACATAGGTATTTGCTGTCATTTTCCTTCGCCATGTTGCCAGTGAGAAGTGGCATTCTGTTAAGGGCCTTTAGAAAAGAGAGAGAACAACTAAGTAGAAGCTCTAAACTAAATGCCTGAGGAATTTTGAACCCAAGTGCCTCAGGAGATAGTGGTGCCGTTAACAAAAATAAATTATGCTAAGCTAAATAAGTCAGTCAGAGAAAGACAATTATCATATGATCTCTCTGATATGAAGAATTTGAGAGGCAGGGTGGGGGGTTGTGGGGGGGTGGGAGAGGAGGAATGAAACGATGGGATTGGGAGGGAGACAAACCGTCATAAGAGACTCCTAGACTCATGAAACAAACTGAGGGTGTCTGGGAGGTGGGGGGGTAGGGATAGGGTGGCTGGGTTATGGACATTGGGGAGGGTATGTGCTGTGAAATGTGTAAGCCTAATGATTCACAGACATGTACTCTGGGGCAAATAATACATTATATGTTAATAAAAAAATAAATGAGGGAGAAGAATGAGGAAGGGTGAAGAATTTTGCTTTTTATTTTTAGTATCTGCTCAGATGCATGCAGGGATGCTCAGCAGACAACTGGAAAAAGTCTGGAGTTTAGAAATGATATAAAAAAAATTAGTGAATAGGGGTTCTAATCCTTAGTCAGCCGTTAATAGCTGTTACCTCAGGGGAAGTTACTCACTTCTTTGCATCCGAATTGTGTCCAAATAACTGGACCACTCTTCAGGGTCGTTGAGAGGAGTAAATGAGTTAGGCCCAGAAACATTAAGTAACTTCCCCAAGGATGCATACTTCCCCTAAAATTGGAGAATTGGGATTTAAACCTAAGGAGATTGAGCCCCCTGCCTATTAATGAGCTATCGATGGTCAAGTCTTTCAAAACTTTTCAAAGCCTTTCTCTAGGTTCTCACTCTCCTTGGTCTCCCTAGGTCATTAATGGCATGTGACTATTCTCTTGAAAGTCTCTTCTCTCTGGGTTGACATGTCACAGCATTAGCCTATTCTTCCTCTTAGCATTTTGATTATTTCTTATATCTCCAAACCATTAATCTAAACTTTCTAGCTATCTCTCCTAAATCCCATGATTTGGATGGTAACTTGGTAGGACTGAGATTCTATGCCCTACCCCAGACCTGCTGATATGTAAACTCTGGAAGTGGAGCATGGCAACCTGTGTTTTAACAAATCCTCCAGATGAGATTCCCATGCATGCTAAAGTTTGAGAACTACTGTCTCACCCCCCCTTTATGATTTTATTTATTTATTTGAGAGAGAGAGAGAGAGGAGAGGTAGAAGGAAAAGGAGAGAGAGAATCCAAAGCAGACTCTCTGCTAAGCTCAGAGCCCCATACAAGGCTCAATCCCACTACCCTAAGATCACGACCTGAGCTGAAATCAAGAGTCAGACACTTAACTGACTGAGCCACCCAGGCACCCTGAGAACTACTGTCTTAATCTAATCTTGCTTCCAAGTATTTGTCTCTGTTGGTGACTACCATCAAGAGGCTAGGTAGATCTGATTGTGGCTAGAACTGTGGTTCTCAGCCTTGACTGCTATTGGAATCATTTGAAAAGGTTTAAAGGTTACTGAAATCTAAATGCTATTTCTAGAAATTCTTATTTAATTGGTCCCAGCCTAGGTGCTGGGACTTCTAAAACTTCTCTAGCTGATTTTAATGTATAGCAAAGGCTAGGAACTTCTGGTCTAGAATTGTAATTCTCAAACTTTGGTATGAATCAGAATTTCATGTGAAGATCTGGTTAAAATACTGATCATTAGTCCCACCTCCAGTTTTAATTCAGTAGATCTGAGATGGGGCTAGAGAATATTATAAAGTATTGAGCATTTAATCTATGCCAGGCTCTGTGCTAGATGTAAACAGGACAGATGCATGGTCCATGATCTCGTGGGCTTACATTTTAGAGAAGCAAACAATAACCAAGTTGTTTTTTTTAAAGGTAAGTTTTTAAAAATTTTTTTTTTAATTTTTTAATTTTTTTAATTATTTAATTTCTTTAAAAATTTTTTTTAAAGATTTTATTTATTTATTTGACAGAGAGATCACAAGTGGGCAGAGAGGCAGGCAGAGAGAGAAGGGGAAGCAGGCTCACTGCTGAGCAGAGAGCCTGATGCGGGGCTTGATTCCAGGACCCTGAGATCATGACCTGAGCTGAAGGCAGAGGCTTTAACCCACTGAGCCACCCAGGTGCCCCCTTTAAAAAAAAATTTTTTTTTAAAGACACACTTATTCAGCGTCATGATCAGACTATTACATTTAGCAATCAACAGCATGGGTGCAAAAAAAAAAAAATCTACATTAAAACCCTTTGTTGGAATGCTTTACACTTTCCACAGAACAGAAACTAAAATAACCTGTTATACAA
>JAQQSY010002793.1:0-13422 GCA_028646535.1 Procyon lotor
GCGGGGGTTTGTGGGGGGGTGGGGGAGAGAAATGATACAGGAAGGGATGGGGAGGGAGACAAACCATAAGAGACTCCTAGACTCATGAAACGAACTAAGGGTGGCTGGGAGGCAGGGAGGTAGGGATGGGGTGGCTGGGTCGTGGACATTGGGAGGGTATGTGCTATGTTAAGTGCTGTGAAATGTGTAAGCGTGACGATTCACAGACATGTACCCTGGGGCAAATAATACATTATATGTTAATAAAAATTAAAAAAAAATAACTTAAAATAAAAAGGAGCATTTATTATGAAAAGATCTGGGAGGGGCACCTGGGTGCTGCAGTAGGTTAAGTGTTTGACTCTTAGTGTCAGCTCAGGTCATGATCTCAGGGTCGTGAGATTAAGCCCCACAAGTCCGTCTCTGCACTCAGCACAGTCTGCTTAAGATTCTCTCTCCATCTCCCTCTGCCCCTTCCCCTCTACCCACCCCTCAAATAAACAAACAAATCTTAAAAAAAAAAAAGATCTGGGAAAGTAATGAGATGCTAAAATGAAAAATATGAAGTCTAGCTACATTCAGCTAGTTCTCTTCATAAGTGAAGTGTTAATAGCAGGGGTTAATGAACCATACCGGGCACCTATTTTCTACAATCCTCTCAGATGACCCAGGATGAAAATAAATTTCTGTATTACAAATGGAACTAAATATTAAATTGAAAAGGACATATTTAAGCACCTTAGAGGTATCTACATATTTCAAGCTGCTTCTTAACTTCATGTTTTAGGTAACTTTGAACAAGATAGCCATAATTCCATTATTCTTGCTCTGGTTTGACATTACTTTTACTTCTACTAAACAACAAAATTTACAGGAAGAAAAAATTCATCTGCAAAACTATTCCTATATTTGTAAACAAAAATGAAATCAATTCTCCTAAGAGACGAGAAGAGTGCTATCAAACAGAATACACAATAGAATCTTAAAATTAAACTAGGAGCAACATTTAAAGAGGTGAAGTAGCCTAAAAATATTTACTCCAGCTAACTTAGGAAAAAAACATTCAATTATGGATTCATTGGGTCAACTAAATCCAGTAAGAATACTATTCTGCTGCTTATGTGGTCATATGAAATATTTACTAAAAAAAAATTAGTCCATCAAAGTCAACTTCAAATATAACAGTGTTCCCCACAAATCAAGCATATGGGGAAAATACATAATTATTTCAAATTTCCAATTCCATGAAGAAATGCTTCTCAAATCCATGTGCTTCCCATCACAATATACGATAATATATACTGTTTACTGATCAATAGGAAAAAGGAAGGAAATTAATTGAAATTAAAATAAAACATATATCTTCTACCAGAAAAAAGAAAAGAAGAGAACCAGCAGGAACAAATAAGCAGAAATTATTAGAAAATATTTATTTAGAGAATTAGATATACATAAAACACGGTTCCCTAAATTTCAACTTATAAAATAACTCCATAAACTCTATTACCCATTAATCTTGCCCAAGGTCAGCAAACTTCTGCTGAAAGAGCCAGATAGTAAATATTTCTGGCTTTGCAGGCCATACAGTTTCCGTCACACCTGCTCAGCACTGCTGTTAGAGTGTGAAAGGGGCCACAGACAGTACATAAATGAGAGAATGTGCTGTGCTCCAGTAAAACTTTATTTATTGTTACTGAAATTTGAATTTCATGTAATTTTCACACACCACAAAATATTATTCTTCTGTTGTTGTTTTTTTCAACGATTTTTAAAAGTCCAACAACCTTAGATTATGGACCATACAAAAACAGGCAGCAGACCAGATTTGGCCCAGGGGCTGTAGTTTATCAACCCTTGATCCAGAAGTACAGGAAGAGTGGTTCCTACTTATACTTTCTAAATAATGCTCTTTTTCATAATAGAATATAAATAATATTGCATTTTTACTATACCATTATTTTTACAATATACTAAGTTCTAAAACAGCATTATCTGCCAAAATGATGACTGAACCAGAGCTAAGAAAGCTAAAATGAAGTATTCTTAATATTTCAAAGCTACAAAAAAGAGGTTATAAAGAGACAGAGAAGTGTGATTTCATTACGCATTCATGGATCACAAATTTCGCATAGAATTAAACTCATTCTGTATAAGATTTGCCCACTGAGTTATATAGAGTTATTAGTTACACTCATGCCAAACTATGAATTTCTTATTCACCCCCACATATAAAATAGTATTAAAATGGGGACATAAGAATTCTAGCATTTGCATAGTTCATGCTCTTCTATATTTAACACTAAAAGGTCTTAAAAAAAAATCATGGGACATACAGTCAAGGAAATTGTTTTATGGTAACTTACTTTTAACTAGTTGTTTAAGATCTTGAGCAAATCATGAAGCCAGTATTTCCTAAAGTCTGTTCTGTATCCACAGATGAATCACTAACATAACAGGATCCATGGTCAAACAAGTTTGGGAAATGATATACATATACATTTCTAGAAGATTTATAATGTACATAAACAGATCATGAGTTCTGAGAAGTCCTACAGTAAAATAAATCCTTTGATTGAATTCAGTACTCTCAAAGCTTATTCAACTACTTTTTTTGAGTAATACTTATTAACATCCCAAACAATTAAAATTACTTAAATCACATTTGGGGAAATTTTGTCATCAGCAGAGATTAGGTAAATACCCTTTTAGGTTCTAAATTTTAAAACTGTGAGACTATTTCTAAGTAGTAATTCTGTGAAAGCTATTCAATATTAAATTCAGGTTTATAAATCTAAACCATCTAAACCAAATGTACTCTCTACACTCCCACTGTACTCCGACCTTCCTCCTTTCAGAGAGGACTGGATTTTGAATTGAAATCATCTTTCTAAACTTCTAGACTCAACTCCTTCAGTGGGAAACAGAATCATGCTCTATCATCCTTATTTCTTCAACCTAGCAGAGTACCAGGATCATTAAATGTCTTCCTTTTTCTTTTTGTTTTTATTCTAATGCAACAGGCTCCTACTTGACCTACCCATAACCACTCTTACTGTTCTATTGTCTCTCTCTGCACATGTGGTTACGTTTCCTCCTCCTTAAAAACCTGCATCTCCTACTGCTCTTAAGATGAAGACTAAATTTCTTAGGATAGCCCTGGAGGACCTAACTTTTGCCTACCCTCTCCAACTTAATCTCATGTTGCTCCTCTGTTTTATAGACTTTAACTGAACAAAGCTAATACAGATAATACAAAAGGGTAGAGAGGAAAATGCCAGGCAAGAAACCAGGAATTTTAGGGTAGGGTGAGGTGGGATGCAATTTTAACTAGAGTGGCATGAAAGGGACATACTGAAAAGGTCACATTAGACTTTGACAAATGAAAGGAAATAAAATATAAATATACCTTTATAATATAAGTAGGGATGACTCATTTAGAAAATGTGGCCAAGGAGGCTGGAGTAGAGTTGGCATAGCGAGAGCAGTAGATGAAGTCAGAAAGTAACGAGAGGCCTGGTAGAGCTGGGCCTTGTAGGGCACTCGTATATGCAGTAGGCTCCCATATTAATTCTCTAATTTAGATCTCTCATCTGAGGTTCAGTCTTCTCTATCAAACTACATCCTTGACAGCTCCTTTGGATGTCTTAGTGGCATGTTTATGCTGGAGTCCTAATTCCCACTCCAAATCTATTTCCTCCTTTCCCCCACGTCTCCGTAAAAGGCAGTCACCTCTACCTGTTGGTACTGATTTCAGACACCTGAAAGCTCCTCCACTAAATTGAGAATAGACACAAAATTCTAACAAAACATTCTCCACACTAAGTAGCTATATCCTTTGATCAGTGTAGGAAACTTAAAGAGCCTAATCGTATATATGTAGTACTCCAATGAACACTGCTTCTCGTGTATAAATTACACACAGAAAGGAAGGAAACCACTTGCATCTGGCGTCAACTCCCATGTCAGGGAATTAACGTTCCTTGGGGGCAGAGGATGGGTGATGTGCAACATTAAATCTGGGTGCCCTCTGAAATGCCAAACGTCCGTGGAAGACAAAATGGTACACATGCCTAGGGTTTAGCGCTAACAGTAGCTTCAGGCTAGGAGGCAGCAGTGAGAAAAGAAGAGGTCCCTCCATCCTCTGACAGTGGGGGTTCCGTGAACCCCATCAAGCAGGATCAGTATCCCAAATAGCTTCACTTTTATACTCCCTAAAAAGAAATGATGAGAACTATAGACACTAAATGGCTGCTGTGTTTGAAAACTTTTGAAACCTCTCTAACTTCCCCATGTTTCTTATTTGTGCCACTGCCTGTTATTTCATGGTGACTAGCAACAAACTCCACAACAAAAATAACAATAGATTATTGTGTGATACTACAGTGTAATATTTTGCAAATGTATTAAGCAAATGTGTATCTAGTTACAGGAAAATTCTTGTGATACTTTTTTAAGTGGAAGGGGAATACGGGATTTCCATAAACACATAAAAATGTTAGTAGTAGTACTTTAGGAGATGAGACTGTAGATAATTCTTTAAACCAAAGGTTTATACGTACTTGTCCCAGAAAGTAATGACAAAGTGAGGAGCTTAGAAGGCAAAATGCAAAATCAGAAATGGATTCTGCAATGAACATTTTACTAAACTTTTCTGTAATTTTTTTTGTCAGCAAAAACAGATTCTGATACTTTTCTTTTCCACTTTTGGCAGCCCTACTATTCAAAAATCTTTTGTGAAAAAAATTCCACCAAAAAAATACAAATACAAATCTCACTCTTTTTTTCCCCCCAAATACTTTTATTTTTTCAGTGTTACAAGATTAATTGTTCATGCACCACACCGAGTGCTCCATCCAATACGTGCTCTCCTCTATACCCACCACCAGGCTCGCCCAAACCCCCACTCCCTCCCCTACAAACCCTCAGTCTGTTGCTCAGAATCCACAGTCTCTCATGGTTCATTGCCCCTTTGATTTCCTCCAATTGACCCCTCCCTTCCCTCTCGCAATGTACTCCATGTTTTTCCTTGTGCTCCACACGTAAGTACAAATCTCACTCTTAACAAAATTTTTTTTCTTAATTTCACTCTACTGAAATATAAATTAACTATAAACAATGCTTTAAAGTCTAAGCAAAATTTATACACAAAATTTATACAGAGAAGGAAATAAGAATGGTCATCCTAGGACAAAATAGAATAGACATTCTTAATGCTAAATACAGCTAAATTTCAGTTCATTACATATACAAAAAGCATAACACAATTTTGCAAGTTGGAAGAAGGCTGACTAGAGAACTTGAAACCAAAGGAATGACAGATTAATGCAGAGTTCCCTGGGATTCCTCTTTGACCTATTACATCCTGAGTTGGGTGCCAAAGAAGCCAACAACCTGAAAACATCAACGTGTACAGATAAAAAAAAAACCCCAAACCAAGAAATACACAGCAAGGTATTCTCTCTAGCAAAAGAACCAGGAAAAGGGCAGTTGGGCAGGACAGAAAGTAACTGTCCTTCTCCAGCAATATACTACCAAAAAAAGCCACAACCCCAACTGATCTCTGTCAGGAAAGGCTAAGTAAAGAACTCAGACTCCCATCCTCCCCCAGCTGTAATGAAAAGTGCTTTTTCCCTACTGAAATGGTGTCAAAGGGCAAGTGAAGTTACAAGGTGTCAAGGAGCCAAAGTGCAGAACCTGAATTTCCATCCAGACCTGGCATAATAATAAACATGATAAACAACTCCTGCTGCTGCAGTACCATAAGAAGCCTACTAAAAATAGAACCGACAGTCTCACAATACCCACAATGTCCAGATTCTATCAAAATCATTCATCATACCAAGAACCAGGAAAAGCTCAACTTAAATGAGAAAAGACCATCACCAGATTCCATATCAAGATGACGCGGATGAAATTACCTGACAAGTATTTTAGGGCAGCCATCGTAAAAATACTTCAGTAAACAACTACTAATGAAACAAATGAAAACGCAGGAAGTCTCAGCAAAGAAACAGAAAGTCTAGTCCCAGAAAAAAAAACCAGATAATGAATCAAATGGAAATTTTAGAACTAAAAAAATATAATAACCAAAATGAAATATTCATTAGATGAGCTCAACTCAGAATGTAGATGACAGAGATAAGAATCAATGAACGTGAGGTGTTCAAGGCTGCTGCCACGCCACCTTTAGCTCACAGAACTCCAGTCAAAGGAGAAGAGGGTAGGTTAGGAGGTCTCTGTACCATGGTTCCTCTAAAGCAGACTGCCCACAAATCAACCGAAGGTAAAACACCAAGGAAGCAACTTGCTACAAAAGCCACTCGTAAGTAACAATGAGGTTTGTTACAGACCTGGTACTGTGGCCCTCGGTGAAAACAGACGTTATCAGAAGTCCACTGATGGGGCGCCAGGGTGGCTCAGTGAGTTAGGAGACTGACTCTTGATTTGGCTCAGGTCATGATCTCAAGAGTGAGATGGAGCCCTGAGTCGGGCTCCCTGCTAAGCACTGAGTCTGCATGAGATTCTCTCTCTCCCTATCCCTCATCCCTTCCTTCCCCAGCCCCTGTCATGCACACTGGGCTCTCTCACAAGTAAATAAACAAATAAAGTCTTAAAAAAAAGAATAATAAGAAGTCCACTGGACTTCTGACCCGCAAACTTCCTTTCCAATATCTGGTTTGAGAAATTGCTCAGGACCTGCAAACAGATCTGTACTTCCACAGGGCAGCTATTGGTGCTTTGCAGGAGCCAAATGAGGCCTATCTGGTGGGCATATCTGAAGACACCCACCTGTGTGCTATCCACCCCAAACGTGCAACAATTATGCCAAAAGACATCCAGCTAGACTCTATATACGTGGAGAATGTGCTTAAAAATCTATGATGGAAAACATTTCATTCTTTTAAAAAAAAATTCTCTTCTTCCTGTTATTGGTAGTTCTGAACATTAGATATTTTCCCTCATGGAATCAAAAGGTACCTAATTATTTGGTTGCAAGTGGAAAAATTGGGGACAGAAATCAGGTACTGGCGGTTTTTCCATTTTCATTTGCATGTGAATTTTTAATATAAATGCAAGGACATAAAGCATTAATGAAATTCAAAATGTTTCAGTGAACACATTTCAACAGTTCAACTTTATAACAATTAAAAATAAATCTCCTAAATTCTTCTGGACCAAAAGAAAAGAATCAATGTATGTGAAAATAGAACAATATGAATTCCCCTATATGAACAATAGAGAGAAAATACTCAGGGGAAAAAAGTGAACAAAATCTCAGAGAGCTACAGGGTTATCACAAAAGACCTAACATTTGTGTAATTGCTATCTCAGAAGAAAAGAAAAAGCATGTAAGGTTGAAAATTATCCCCCTAAAATAATGGCTGAACATTTCTCATATTTGTCAAAAGTTATATAAATTTACAGATTCCATGAATCTTAGAAAATTCCAAAGAAGATAAAGCCCAAAGAAATCTACACCAAGACAAATTCCTGAAACCTAAAGTCAAAAAATCTTGAAAGCCACAAGAAATGATACCTTATCATATCTTACCGACAAAGGAAAAATAATGGATATCATATCAGAAACCATGAAGGCCAGAAGAAAAGTGACATAACATTCATCATGTGCTAGGAGAAAAAAAATGTCACTACAAAATTCTATACCAAATAAACTTATCCTTCAGGAATGAAGGCAAAATAAGGCATTTCCAGAGAAAGAAAAACTAAAAGAATGTGTTGTCAGTGTACCTACCCTAAAACAACACAAACATAAAGTTCTTGAAATAAAAAAAAAAGGCTCTTGGAACTTCGGAAAGGAAACAAAAAATGAGGAAAACTTATGGGTAAACAGAGGAAATTTTCTTTCTCCACTTTTGGTTTCTACATTCTATTTGATATCTGAAGCAAAAAACATAACATTGGCTGATATTGTTTCCAAAGTACGTAGAGAAAATATTTCATTACAAATGAAAGAGGCTAAAGGGACTTAAAGGAAGTTTAAGTTTTCAATTTATACTAGTAAAATGTCAACACCAGTAGACTAATAAATTATGTATAACATAATACCTGAAACAAGCACTAAAAAAACTATACATATTTTATTAAAGAGATACACTGAAATACCAAGATAAATCAAAACAGAATTCTAAAAAAATACAATTAATTCATAGTAAGGCAGGAAAAAGACGGAAATGAAAAACAGAAATAAGTGAAATAAAATTAAATAAAAAATAAAATAAAATGATAGACTGAGGCCCTAACATATCAATAATTACATTAAATATAAATGGTCAAAATATCCCAACTAAAAAACAAATTGGCAAAGTGATTTTGAAAACATGATCTGAATATATGCTGTCTATAAGAAACTCACACAAAAAACAAGAAGTATAGAGTAAAAGGATCAGAAAATATGTATCATATAAACAATCAAAATAAAGCAATATTGGTTATTTTAGTATCAGAGTAGACTTCAGAGCTAAGAAAATTACCAGAAAAAAAAAGGAACATAAACATACAAATAAAAAGATCAATCCACCAAGACAACATAGCAATCCTAAGCGTGTTTCCATCAAACACAGCAGCAAAATGGGTAAAGCAAAACTGATAGAACTGAAAGAGAAATAGAGAAATACACAACTGTACTTTGAGACTTCAATAAGCTTCTCCCAACAACTCACAGAACAACCAGCTAGAAAATCAGCAAAAAAAAAACAAAAAACAGACAAACTCAACGACACTATTTACTACCAGAATTAAATCAATATTTATAGAACATGCTACCAACAATGACAGAATACATATTCCTTTCAAGTACCCATGGAACATATACCAAGACAGACCATATCCTGAGCCATAAAACAAATCACAACAAATTTAAAAGATGTGAAAGTACACAGAGCATATTCTTTGCCCACAATGGAATTAGACTAAACAATAGAAAATTAACAAGAAAAATCTCCATATATTTGGAAGCTAGACAATACACTTCTAAAATAATCCACAGGTTAAAAAACGAGTGTCAAGGAAAATTTTTTGAAAATGCACAGAACTGAATGAAAATTAAATATATCAAAATTTGTGAGCTGAAGCTAAAGCAGTGATTATTTATGTTCATATAAAAACTATATGCAAATGTTCATGTAGTTTTTATATGAACATTAACTCATTTCTCTGGGACAGGTGCTCATGAGTATGACAGTTGAGTCACATGGTAAATGTATGCTTAGTTTTACAGAAACTGCCAAACTATTGTCCAGAGTGGCTGAGCCATTCTACAACACAACCAGAAATGAGAGATCCAGTTCCTCCTCATCCTTACCAGAATTTGTTATTATTTCTGTTGCTGTCATTATTCTGGTAAGTGAGTAGTAACACATCGTGATGGTCTCAATTTGTATCTCCCTAATGGCTAGAGGTGTCGAACATCTTTCATTTTTTTCTTGCCATCTGTATGCCGTCTTTGGTGAAATGTCTCTTAATGTCCTTTCCCCATTTCCTATTGTTTGTTCTTTTACCATTGAGTATACTTACTGCTTATACCTCAGATAGGAATGTTAAAAAGTATTTATGAGGAATCTATCTCTGTTGACTTTTAATCTACAACTATCAGGAAAAAAAACAAAGAAAAACATGCTGCAGTCCAACCTTTCTTTTTTCCTTTCTTCTATTTTCTCTTTCATCTTTTTTTTTTTTAGATTTTATGTATTTATTTGAGAGAGCACAAGAGAGAGGCATGAGCAGGGTGAGGGGCAGACAAAGCAGCTCCCTGCTGAGCAGGGAGCCCAATTTGGGGCTTGATCCTGGGACTCTGGGATCATGACCTGACACTTAACCAACTGAGCCAGCCAGGCTTCCTCCTGTCCTTTTCTTTCCTTTCTTTCTTCCCTCCTTCCCTTCCTTCCTTTCTTTTCTTCCTTTAAAACAGTGAACAGAGATTGTTATATCTAAAAATCAAAAAGCTACCAAAAAAGTTTGCTTTTAGGTTCCCAACAAGAGATTCTGGAGACAAAAAGAAATTAAAACAAACAAAAAAAGGGGGGCAGGAAGTACATACAGATTCTAGATGGGAAAACAGAAGCAATAACAAATAAAAAAATGTCAAGTCAATAACGAAATACCTTTGTGATGCCTGGGTGGCTCAGTGGGTTAAAGCCTCTCTCTGTCTTTGGCTCAGGTCATGATCTCAGGGTCCTGGGATCGGAGGCTCTCTGCTCAGCAGGAAACCTGCTCCCCCCACTCCCTGCCTGCCTCTTTGCCTACTTGTGATCTCTCTCTCGTCAAATAAATGAATAAAATCCTTAAAAAAATAATTAAAGAAATAAAAGAATATCCTTGTAGAGGGGACATGAAAAAAATTATCAAGCTTGGCAATTCTATAAGAATACATATACAAACCTTCTCATTTTGGAAAGTAAGTTTTTCTCTCTCTCTTTTTAAGAAACAGAGAGAGAGAACCAATGTCAAAATAAAGGGGAAAATTGTGCACAAATATCCCTTCTTTCTCCTCTAATGTGTGAGAAAGTAATTTTATGAAATGTATTAAAGCAATCGCTATTTCTGTTCATTCCCAAAGTATTTTATGTGATTACATATCTATATAAATTCACCAACCTGTAGTCAGCTAACTGGCAATTTCATTCTACCTGAAATACAGAAGAAACTTAAAATGTATGAAGGGAAAAATAAATTCTGAAGTCAAAAAAATCCATGAACCAAATAAAGCTCATGTACTTTACACTTAAAGGATCACCTCAGAGCCTAATTCAAAACCTTGTTATTCTTTGCTCCCAATGCTAACTGCCATATCAGTTTACAAGACAACAGCAGTTTAAGAGCATTAAAGAGGTGGAGAGCAAACACTGCTACACAAAAGTACAGGACATGCAACAAAAAATACCAGGACAATCTGACTTCCAGGGATGATTTAGAAAGCAACAAAAGCAAACTTGGGTACTTAAGAAACTGATGTCTAGGAGTATCTGACATAAGAACAAACCATGTATTTGTCTTGCAAGACTTATGTTTGTCATTTACAAGGCTGACACGGAGTCAACAACATAAGTCTTTATATTGATAATTGTGACATTTTTAACATGAGAATGTGTGCCATAACTTTTAGAAAAGTTTTGATCCAGGGGCTCCTGGGTGGCTTAGTGGGTTAAGCTTCTGCCTTCGGCTCAGGTCATAATCTCAGGGTCCTGGGATTGAGCCCCACACAGAGCCCCACATCGGGCTCTCGGCTCAGCAGGGAGCCTGCCTCCCCTCTCTCTCTGCCTGCCTCTCTGCCTACTTGTGATCTCTCTGTCAAAGAAATAAATAAAATCTTTGAATGAATGAAAGGAAGGAAGGAAGGAAGGAAGGAAGGAAGGAAGGAAGGAAGGAAGGAAGGAAGGAAGGAAGGAAGGAAGGAGGGAGGGAGGGAGGGAGGGAGGGAGGGAGGGAGGGAGGGAGGAAGGAAAGAAAGATAGATTGGTTTTGATCCACAATTACTGAAATAAGAAAAGCTTTAATTTCTAAAAACAGGTAAATTCTCAGCAATTTGGAAATTCTAGCTGCCCGGAACAAGTGATTCCCTGAGAATTGTGGTTAACTATAATTTTTACCTTCTACTTTAACTCTTCCAAAAGTTCTATGACTACTTAACCCAGCATATCATAAAATAATCATTGATGTTAACAGAGGGTAATGTGTGTTGGGTTGCTATTTCAATGGCTGGGCATTAGAATTACCTGGGGAACTTTTTAAAACACTGGTGCTCAAATTCCCCAACCAGAAATTCTGATTTAATTAGTCTAGATACAATCTGGCATTAGACTTGTTAAACTTTTTCAGGAGAGCCTGTTGTTCAGCCACCAAGATACATAATTTTCTGTGTGACATCTTTAGGAATCTTTAAGAGGGATAAAATGTACAGCATTTCCTAAATTTGTCTTCATATCCCTTTTTCATGGAGCATCTAATAAGAGTGACTTAGGTAATTCTTCAGATGAAAATCAAGGTAAATATTAAGTTTAGAATGAGATGTATTAATTTTAACTGAAAATCTTCATATGCTTACATTAATCCTGTGACTCAAGAGCATTCATGCTTTGTAAAAGCCAATTCCAAAGATATATTCATGCTGCCCTCTAATGGTTCAAGATAAGTATTTTTACCTGTACTATACCAGAAATGCTGACAAAGAATATTATTTTATTATTTATAAATGGGAGAATTATATTAAATATCATAGATGGAAAATAAGATTTTGATTTTGGGTGTGATGGAATTCAAAAGATTAACTATGACTGCTATATCTGTGTTCAAGACTTTTTAAATTATCAAGCCGTTCTCATCATACTACCACATTTGCCAATCCATGTGAAAATCAAAATAAAAATATACACCACTTCAGTGCATTCCACAACAATCATCTCTAATTTAGCTTCACTTCAAGTATGGCTACAGCAATGGCTTCAAACTCAATGTTCATACCCCATAAAGGAATTTTGAAAACTACATATATTCTTGCACATTTTTATTACATGTGAAATTTCATTAGCACCTAAAATTTTTCATTAGCTTAAATACAAAGAATATAGTTTCTGGTTTACTATAAATATTTAGTAATCTGGCAGTCCTGGCAGTTTAAAATACAAGTGTTATGTCACTCCTTTAAATGTACCCAAAGGAATCTAAATATCTTAACAAGTTGGTATCTACCCTCAAAAACACAAAAATTCCCTTCAGTGTATGAAGAATTTTATATCATTTTTTTGTTCTTGAAACTTGCATCTTATTCCACTTTCTCCATGGAATTTTATACTATTAATTTTTATACCTGGAAGTCTTTTATTGCTCATTCTATCATAATCCTATGCATCAAAATATGGATATTAAAAATTTTAGATGTTTGTATTTCCTGTCACCATAAGCATACAATTTTTTAAAAATCTGGAATGGGTCATTATTGGAATTATTAGTAGAAAATAAATGGAACAACTTAAATATTATACACTTCAATGAATAATTTTTAAACAAAAAGTAAAATCTTAGTGGGTACATTTCTCAGTGAGATGGATAGGAAAAAACACTTCCCCTACTAAAATGAGAGAGATTCTCAATTTTTACTCTGATTTCACAGTTTCCTAAGTATAATCACTGAGAAACATTATTCACATGAAGAGATAAATCACCCGACTTTTGTTATAGCAAAAAAATAATTCGTCACAACTTATACTGTGACCTACCATCAGGAATTGCTTTTAATGACATGGCAATTGAAAACTTGACCAGATCCTCTTGCAATTTGTTGAAAACAAAAAACTGGAAACCAATGACTGGCAATAGAATGTGTTACACGTTTATTATAAGTGTTCAGCTTCTCAATTTCAAGGAAGTCCAAAAAGGCATTCCTAAAACATATCAAAAGACTATTAACTATATCAAATTATTTTTTTT
>JAQQSY010002794.1:0-13422 GCA_028646535.1 Procyon lotor
GTTTGCAAATTCTTTCAGTTTTTGTTTGTCCTGGAAGCTTTTTATCTCTCCCTCTATTTTCAGTGACAGCCTAGCTGGTTAGAGTATTCTTGGCTGCATATTTTTCTCTTTTAGTGCAATGACTATATCATGTCAGTCCTTTCTGGCCTGCCAGGTCTCTGTGGATAGGTCTGCTGTCAACCTAACATTTTTGCCTTTGTGTGTTATAGACTTCTTGTCCCGAGCTGCTTTCAAGATTTTCTCTTTGTCACTGAGACTTGTAAGTTTTACTATTAGATGACAGGGTGTAGAACTATTTTTATTGATTGTGGGGGGAGGGGTTCTCTGTGCCTTCTGGATTTTGATGCTTGTTCCCTTTGCCAGATTAGGGAAATTCTCTACAATAATTTTCTCCAATATACCTTCCACTCCTGTCTCTCTTTCTTCTTCTTCTGGGATCCCAATTATTCTAATATTTTTGCGTTTTAGGGTATCACTTATTTCTCGAATTCTCCCCTCATGGTCCAGTAGTTGTTTGTCTCTCTTTTTCTCAGCTTCTTTATTCTCCGTCATTTGGGCTTCCATGTTGCTGATTATTTCTTCAGCTTCATTTATTCTAGCAGTGAGAGCCTCCATTTTTAATTGTACCTCATTAATAGCTTTTTTAATTTCAACTTGGTTAGATTTTATTTCTTTTATTTCTCCAGAAAGGGATTTTATTTCTCCCAAAAGGGATTCTCTAATATCTTCTATGCTTTTTTCAAGCCCAGCTAGCATCTTGATAACTGTCATTTTGAAATCTATTTCCGACATATTACTAGTGTCCGAATTGACTAGGTCTCTAGCCATTGGTACTGTCTCTTCTTTTTTTTGTGGTGAGTTTTTCCACCTTGTCATTTTATCGAGATAAGAATAGATGAGTGAGAGAGAAAAATACTCTGGAGTTCTGCAGTTTTCACTGTTTGATGCACTTGGTCTTGCCTGTATATTCTCGCTGATCTTCTAGGGGAGGGGCCCATTGCTGTGATTCTCAAATGTCTTTGCCCAAGGCAGAATTGCACTGTCCTTGCCAGGGGATGGGCCAAGCACTTTGCTCAGGTTCACTCTCCGGAGTCTTTATTCCCTGAGGACTTTCCGTACCACCCTGGAGGCCAGGAATGAAAACGGTGAGCTCCCAGTCTCTGGCCCAGAGGAGCTGAGTGTTGGGTGCCCCGCTTCTCAGCATATCCTCAGAGGAAAGCGGTCAATCACTCCTATCTCCCTTGTCTGTGGCCTGAGCTCGGTGCTCAGCCAGCCTGTGGCAGAGTGCCTCTCTCTGTGGCGTGTGGAGCCCCAACTGTAGTCTACAAACCTAGCAGATTCCTGCTGCGTGCTCCTGCACCACTCCTCCAGGAGGAGGAAGGAGGGGGTATCTCTGGAGCTGCCTCCTGTGCGGTCCCCGCTTGAAGAGCAGCAGCCCATCCGTTTCTCAGATCATATAATCCAAGGTAAACCTAATCTCATAGGGCACTGCATGGCTCCTTCTCTGCCTCTGGCTTCTCCACCCCAATACCTTGGAGCTCTGTTGCACTCGGGCACCCCTGGTCCCTCTGTGACCCCACAGTTCCTGAAACCACACTGCTCCTGCAAGGGTTAAACCCCCTGCTTAGCCTCTGGAGTGATGTCCCTCAGTGAAGCAGACTAAAAGTTCTGATTTTTTGCTCCGTGGCTCTGCGGCTGCTGGAGCCAGCCCCTTTCCCCAGGGTCTCTCTTCCTATCGCTTTGGATTCACTTTTTCTACACATCCTACCCTTTGGAAAGTGGTCAATTTTCTGCTTCTAGGACTGCTGTTCTTCTTCTCTTCTCTCTCCTGTTGAGTTTGCCGGCTTTTAGAATGGTTTGATTCCTAACTAGCTGAACTTCTGGGATCTGATGCTATCTCAGCCTCCTACACTTCTGCCATCTTGCCTCCTTCTAAAATCCATCTTTAATTGGTTTGTATACACAATGTTTGGCATTGATTGAGATTTTTTTTCACATAGATGAACTATTGTTCCAATATCATTTGTTGAATTATCTACTCTTTGTTCATTGGATTTCCTTGGCATCATGCTAGAATTATTTAACCACTTATATGTTGTCCTGTTTCTGGATTCTGCTCTTTTTATCTAAGCATCTATGTATTCACTAGTATCAAGACCCTTTGTCTTGATCATTCAGTCTTAATAGTAAGTCTTAAAATTCTTTTTTTTTTTTTAAAGATTTCATTTATTCTTTTAGAGGAAGAGAGAGAGAGAGAGAGAGAGGGCACCAGCAGGATGAGGGGCAAAAGGAGAAGCATATTCCACTGAGCAGGGAGCTTGATGTGGGGCTCAATCCTAGGACCCTAGGATCATGATCTAAGCCAAAGGCAGATGCTCAACTGACTGAGCCACCCGGATGCCGTATTGAAACCATTCTTATGTGGCAGGCACTGTGCTATAAACACTTTGGTTCCATTATCTCATTTAATCTTCACAAAGCCTACTAAGTAGGTGCTTTAATATTGTCCCAATCCTTCAGATGAGAAAATGGAGGCTTTGACATGCCAGGCATTTTATCAAAGGTCTGAGGTGTGTAAGTGGCAGAACAGCAATTTATACTAGATCTGGGTCCCACATTCTTAAACCAGACACATCATTTCTTCCATATGTACTTATTATAACATAATATATAATATACTACTATGTAATAATAATATGTATATACATGTCTGTATATATATTTCTCCCAAGGCTTTAACATGTTTTAGGATTCATTAAGGGAATACTCTAAATTTGTTTCCTCAGTAATGCTTCCTCAGATTCATTGACTCACTCATCATTTTGGCAAATGTGTATGGAGGCTGCACTAGAGACAAGGCACACACAGACCCTGGCAAGGTCACAGACACCAGAGACAAATGTCCTAGTTTGGGGCATTTTTATTCCAGTGGTACTAGCATTCATCTTCTTCATTTGAGGAAGATGACCTGGACCTACAGTCACATTTATGATTATAATCAGATGCCCTCCCTCCACTATCTCAAACCCCTTGTTATGCAGCCTGAATCATAGATAGTCCCTGGAAATCTCAAGACAAAGGACCAGTGGTTCCTGACACAGGCTATTCTCAACAATCCCAGACAGAAGCTCTCAACAGAAGGCAATCAGGTCAATGGGAAGTTGCAGCAAGAAGGCTAGTATCCTGTAGGCACAGCATGTGGCTGTCTGCTTCTTCCCCTTGCTGTAGAACTGAGGTACCTGTCACGGAGCACAGGGTTGGGGCCTAAGGGTGAGGCTGAGACTGGGGCTGAGGTTGCCTATGTGAAAAGGGTGAGAGTCCAGAACTGAAGAGAGGTTCCTGGGGCTGTCTGTCTGGTTCCTCTAATATTCATTTGTATGTGGCTTCATCTATTGTGCTCTATGGATTTAATAAAAAGAATCATAGTGGAGGATACAGGATCTCTCAGTGCTGTTTATTGTTTTCCTCTAACTATTTCTGAGCAGATTTTATAAGAGACCAAGTATTTATTTACTAGATGCTCCAGAGCCTGATTCATTGTTGTTGGTACTGATTTATGGCTAAGTTAGCAGATGTAATGTTGAGTATTGTACATAAGGGTATTTATTCTTCTCTATTATGCTATAGATAATTCTGATTGTGTCATTTTGGCTACTAACCAGAAAGAGAGACAGAGATAGAGAGAGACTGAAAGAGAGAGACAGGGAGAGAGAAAGAGAGAAAATGAAACAGGGTTTCCTCAGAAATATTCAGAGAAACCACTAAATAATTTCTTAAGGTTTTCACATAATATGAACAGAGGGAGAATGAACTTATTAGCCCAGAGAAAATGATAGATGGTTGCTTGTAACTGGTCACCTTGTCTCTCCAGGGTTTACCTCCAAGGTCAAGGTGGGGAGACCTGCGAACCTTGATGGCAACAGGATCAGGTCAGTGTTAAGTGTGTTTGACTGTTGCTGGCACAGAAGGAAATAGTGGGACAAGCAAGGGACACTATTCCACACAATGAGGTTTCTGATTTGTCTGAAGACTACTGATGAGGTTGTATGTCAACATCAATCCCACCAGTCCATTTCCAGATAGTTAGATAGACAGGAGTAAGTGTATACAGGCATAGATGACAAAGACAGAGGTGGAGGACAGTGACATAGACCCAGATATGTAGATAGAGACAGAGCTGGACACAGAGACATAGACAAAAGGCTATTTTTACTAATTAAAACAGGCCATGGGGCGCCTGGGTAGCTCAGCTGTTAAGCATCTGCCTTCAGCTCAGGTCATGATCCCAGGCTCTATTGAGCCTCGAGTTGGGCTCCCTGCTGAGCCAGAGGTCTGCCTCTCCCTCTCCTACTCCCTCTGCGTGTGTTCCTGCTCTCACTGTCTCTCTCTGTCAAATAAATAAATAAAATCTTAAAAACAAAAAACAAAAACAAAAACGGGGCATGGCCACAGCAGAATAGTTAGAAAAAGGCACTTTTTTTCCCCCAGGCTAACTCAGCCTTGCTTCAGGGTATAGAGGAGGTTGGGCATGGGATGGATTTTGGTCCCCACTGGATCCTCCACATATAGGGCACATTGGTTAGAACAAACAGCCTTTTAGGTTTGTTCAGTCTCATTCAGCATGTTCCTCATTCTTTCTGTTTCTCTGTCTATCTCCTACTCATCCCAGGATGACATCGCTGTGCATGGGAAGGGAGTTAGTTCTTACAATCTTTCTCCTACCCTCTTCTAGCCCTTTGCCCTCCTGGTCTCTGAGATTTGGCTTCTTCCTCTGAATTGGCTTGTTCAATAACCAACCAGCCCTTATCCCACAACTACTGACTCACCCACACCTTGGGATGCAAAGTTCCCACCCTGAAGCTTCCCACTAAATTCAGGTTGCTGCCTGCTATGGTCCCCTCAGCTCCTTGACCTCCTTCGAGACCCTGGGAGGTGTCTGGGTCTCCTACATGTGCAGCCTGTGGGGAAAGTCAGTGCTAGTTTGTGCTTCTCTTTGCAGATGCCTCCACTGTTGGTGCTGTTCCACTGTGGCCATATTGCAGAAGCTTGACATAAGACAGATGCTCTCCTTCCATGTGTTTTGGATTTCTGATAAGGAAGTTTTATCCCCTCTGGAATAAGACCCTCAGAGACAAAGGAACCAAAAAGAAAGCTAACTTAATCTAATTAATCTCTCTTACCATCTAATATCACATCTCAGCTGTGAGTGCTAGGTCTTCCTCTTAGGATGCATGCAAACCACACTCCTACTTATCTGCATCGAACACCACTAGTAAAATTTTGTGTTCTTAGTTTACAAAGCTTGCCTGCTGATCTATAAATAAGAGATTTGAAAATTTAGAATATTATTTTCTTTTAAAAATCAATCTGACTTTCTGGGTTGCTATCCCACGATTAACCCAAAAAACAAACTTCTTCTGGGCACAGCCACCATCTCTTTTCATGGTTGCTATTTGTCATGGTTTAGCCCAAGCTGAGGTGGGGCTCCCGATGACATCATGTATGTGGGAAAATAACACTACACCAGTTATTAATTTCCAAGGCATCATCCTCATTGCATATTTTGAACTTTTAGTTAAGTCTAGCTAAGGGGTTATTAGTATTCTCCATGTAGTTGATCTATGATACTTCCTGCTAATGCAAGATCACAAAACAGAGAAGATATTTGATTTTTTTTTTTTTTTGTAGCTTTTTTCACTCCATTAGCAGAAAGGGTCCTGAGGTACACTTTATAGAAAGGAAACTCTTCCACATGTATGTGCACTGTGATCATTTAGCCATGGCTTCTTGAGTGACCAATCATTCTGCCCTGACCAGGGTTTCCTGGGCTGGGTAGTAGTCTGGGACAACCCATATTTGCCCACAAATGTCAGACTTGTAAAGTTAACAAATATTAAGGATATTTAAATTGCCCCAATAGTGCAGTTGGACTATGTATTTGGAAACATTTCTGTTCTTCTCTAAGCATCAATTCTTTCTTCCATGGAATAGGTTTATTTTAGGATTTTTATGATGATTACATGACATCTAGGACAGACACAAAAGCTCACTCATTACTTGGCAACCAGTGAAGCAAAATTCCATTTTGTTCATTGCCAACACCTTCAACCTCAGCTTTCCACAATTACTGAAAATCTCTGGGGAATGAAATACTATACTTTATTTCTCTCTGAGATAATCCAACTATTTCAACATATGATGTGTCCAGATAGGAATTCATGACAATAGGTAGATAAATCAAACCAGGCAGAAGGGCATAATTGGAGTGACATTGTGCAGGTACAATTGATAGCCATCAGATTCCCTTTCTTCTGATACAGAGAAATCACATAAGAAGAAGTGTATCAAGTGCTTAATACAGTTTCTGTACTAAAGGGGTTCTCATTAATAAAATAGCTACTATTACATTATTATCAGAACATTACATTATATTTATGGGACTGGACTCCTTGAGAGAATGACTGCACATTCAACTCTGTACATATAAACTAGTTGATTATTTTGCTTTGGCTGAGCAAAGAAAAGGAGTCAAAGAAATCTGTTGATCCATGGACTGCAAATGCTAATTCTACCACTTTCAGAATATAACTGCAGATTTTTGGTAATTACTCTATATCTTCAATTTACAAGTTAAAAATATAAAGGTAACAGAATTATTGCAGTTAGGAATGATTAGCTGTGGATTGTTGCAGCTAAGAATAATTAGCTTATGATTGATACAGTTAAATGTTGATCTGTATGTGGCTATTTAAATATTAAATCTATTTAAAATCTATTTAAACATAGATTAAAGAAATACAGAAAGGATAGATCAATTATAACAAACATGAGAGGTTGGGTTTTAGCTGACATGAAAGTGGCAGGCATTTCTCTATAGTCTGTTTTAATGAGAGTTGGGGTTGTTTCACTAGTGCATATTTATTATATTAAAGAACATCAAAAGCACAGAATTGGATTCATCATAATATTGGTTCATAAAGCATTATAATCATTAATCTGCAGAGGTCTCTTTAAGTTATTTATTTTATTCTACATAGGTGATGATGACTTAATAACTTGACAAGTAACTGAAAATCCCTGATACAATGGAAGAACAAAAACATTACAAATAATCTACATGCTCTTTTCTGCCAAGTTTATCAACTAGAAAAGCATAGAATTTAATGATAATGTCTCAACACTTGTCCAGTTTCCTGTTTTGTTACTGAAGAAAGAGAGCACATCCTGTTCTGTTAGAGATGGGACCTTGGTGGTTTTGTGGATACTGAAATGAAAAGAACTAGATAAAATCCCCTTCCAACCCTCCAACTTGTCTTACTCATTTAGGGACAAACATAACCCAATTCTTTGACTGTCTGCTTGAATGCATTATTTTGCTCCTCCAGATGGTTTATACTGACATTAGGTGACATGGTGATGGTTCTTTGAACTTCAGCTTACATTGGCTAACATTTGATAGAAATCAGAACAAAGTTACTTGTTAGTATAATCCATAGGGATTCACTTCAGGGGGCATCAAGCAGAGTGGGGAATTGTGGAGCATCATTCCTGAGTGGGGGAAACAGAAGGCAGAATCCACACTTAATCCCCTCAACATCCACTCCTGTTCTATTACTGTGACAGAAATCCGTGCCACCAAAGAAGGGGGCACACAGAATCCTACTTGAAAGTCTATCTCCTTCTCAGTCTCCAAGTAAAGATCACATAAAGCTTATTTCTAGCACCTTCCATGAAAGGAAGCAGATCATTTTTTAGACAATAAAAGTGCCAAACAACCTTGTTAAAGGAAACTATGGTTTGTCTGCAATGATGTGTGCAATTCTGCTTGAGATGATCTCATCCCTGCATCTGCATATGGATAAAAAAGACTTAAAGAAAGCAAGAAAGTTACAGTACAGTGCTAATAAGAAGACAGTATTTGTTCCACTCTCTGTAATACTTGGTGTCTGTCTTACTAGAGGAAAAGACATACTCAGCCCAAGAAGCTACTCTGAACTCTCCAAGTATTAACACTGCCTCTAACATTGCAGACAGAGGGAGTGGGAATCAGGAGAGAAAATAAAGTTGTGTTTTATAAAAAAAGCAAAGGTTGTTTGAGAAGAGGAGAGAAAAGTGATCAGGACAGAGCCTGTTACAGGCCTTTCTAACAATCAAATTTCACATGTTGTGTTGTGCTTAATAATATGCAGTTATTTTTAATATTGGGAAATACATAAATTCTCTTTTTAAATAAAATTTGACATAAAATTCAAAAACAATGGAAATTTTCTATGTGAGACAATTTAGAGAATATGGAGGTAACATAGAAAAAACTATCCTGATCCCAATGTTCAGAGGTGACCTCTCCAAAGTTATGCCCTTTCCTTTTCCCCAGGCTATGTCCTTGAATTTGTGCTCAGGGTTGAACATAAAGAGCATCCAACACAAAAGAGTCAACATTGAATTCCAGGTGTGCCAGGCCATTTTTAGAATTGTGATTTTTATAAGGGGAAGCTGATCTCACAGCCATCAATTTTTCCAAAACACTAGTATGTGTGAGCAGTTGGTAATGGATAATATATCTACGAAAGTTGTGATACTTAAAATGATCTTAGACTTAATCAGCCTTAATTTGATAATATAATGTTGATAATATCATTCAAAGTCATTGTGTTTTACCCACCTTGGGAATGAAATAAATGAATTGAGCCCAAATCATCAGAATAGTTCAAGCATCAATCTATGCAAAATCTCCCACCCATGAGGTAATGTGAGGCCTTCTCTAATAGTCAAAATGTCAGTCTCCTTCAACAGACATTAGTGGAGTCACCACTGTATTCCTATAAATTTGAATAAGATGCTTTTGGTTTTTCTATGAATTAGCCATTTAAACAACCTTTTAATTAGTGAATATTTACTTAAGACAGGAGAGCTGGTTGGCCTTTGGCTGTTTTTCATTTGGTGTGTGTGGCCAAGTGTCTTGGTGAAGCTCACCTAATCCACAAGGAGAAGGGCAGGTAGAGGAAATGACTCCAAGTACGGACTTGTTGTTCCCTCCACATAGGTGTTGTTTGGTCCATGCACAAAATGACTGTCCTCATAGTCTGTAAGTCAAGGCACAATATAACCACATCGAAAACAGATTTACATTGACTTGGGCTGACTTCTCATTAGAGTGTCTTCATATTGGCTAATTTCTTCACATTAGCTAATTTCTCTATAACC
Organism: Procyon lotor; assembly: GCA_028646535.1. NCBI lineage: Eukaryota > Metazoa > Chordata > Mammalia > Carnivora > Procyonidae > Procyon > Procyon lotor. The sequence continues at coordinate 9,205 of JAQQSY010002794.1, forward strand.
AAACTGTAATAGTCAGGTCTCAGAATCACTACTCTGTGGAGTCAGAGACTGAGAGGGTACAACAAAAGGGGTCGGTTGTATCAGGACAATGAAGGAGACAAATGAAGTAATATTCCCCAAACAAGGAAGATAAGTTTCTGCCCTTCATCCCCCACCACTTCCTGAACATGCTAGAGGTCTTAGCCTTGACCTAGCCTTCAGTAGAGGTTGGAAGTGTTATTTGAGTTCTGTCAAAAGAAGGTGTGTCTAAATTATAAATCTCCCACTGCAAAAACAGAAGTTCAAGGAGATAGAGAAGGAGCTAGAGAGCCTGACAGACCAATTTCCTTCAGACCAATTTCATTCAGATCATTTCCTCTCATTAATCATATATACCAGTGTGACTAAGCTGTATATAGAACTTGAAATTTCGATTGAAAATGAGTTTAATTCAGCTTAGACTTCCTCAAAGAGCTTTTTCTTCTTCCCTACATACAACAACAGGGGTTTTCCTGTCTGGGCCTGGAGAATCACTAGCACACATTTTCTTTTTCTTTTTTTTAATTTTTTCTTAAGAAGTTGACTAGCTTTATAAGAAAGCAGTGAACATAGTCTTAACTTATTTCTATAATTTTGCTTTAATACAGAAATCAGCCATGTAATTTTAGCAGTCATACAAAGTTTACAGATGAGCGAACAGAGACTCAGGGAAACTGTATCCAAAATCCTGTATAGAGTAATATTCAAGGAGATGTGGAAGGTAGAGGGCCCTGAGTCTCAGGGTTGATTATGTTAACCTTCCCTGAAGATCATGTCCCCAACAGGAGCTTGAGTGCCAGGCATGTCAGTGGATGAGGGTGCTGAGAAGTTGGGAGATACTGTTTTCTGTGCTTCTAATCACTGACTCTCTACTGCAAAGTATTAACTGTTCACAGAGCAAGAACTTAGAAAGTGGAATTAGGAGATGACTTTCAGTCTCAATTTTCAACCATATTGCTGCAAATCTTAGAGAGTCCTTCACCCTTAACATTATTTGTATAATGTTTTATTTGCACATTTTTCAGGGAGATGGTCAGAATCTTAAATTGCTTGTCTAGGGGCGCCTGGGTGCCTCAGTTGGTTAAGTGGATGCCTTCAGCTCAGGTCATGATCCTATAGTTCTAGGATCAAGCCCCATGTCAGGGTCCCTGCTCAGTGGGGAGTCTGCTTCTCCTTTTCCCTCTGCTCCTTCTCCTGCTCATGCTCTCTCTCTCTTTCTTTCTCTCTTATTCACTCTCTCTCTCTCATATAAATAAAGAAAATCTTAAATATCTACAGCTAATGTCATACTAAATACTGAAAGAATGAATGCTTTCTTACTAAGATTGAGAACTAGGCAAAGATGTACGGTTTCACTACTTCTGTGGACTGGAGGTCCAAGTTAGTGCAAAAACTAAAAGGTGTACAGACTAGGAAGAAATAAAAAAATAAAACCAAGTTATAGGTAGTATTCTGCACTTTCACACTTTGCTATAGAATCACAGAAGCTTAGACACTTATGATGAAAAGGAAAGCTCCCCCTCCCAGAAGATTCATTAATCCTCATCTTTAAAGATGAGAAAACAGCTTCCAACTTCAGGTAACCCATTCAATATGACAGGACTGGGCAGCTGAGGTGGAATTAGAGCCCCCACCCCCTCCTCTCTACTGTGTGCATCTCTCCTTTCATGGACCTGGCATTTCAAACTTAGTATGTGCAGAGCACCCACCGCCTGTCAGGTATGGGGCCAAGACCCTTATAAAATTCTGTGAGGTACATTAGTACTCTCAATCAACAGATGATGACAGTCAGGCTCATTGGACATTCCTACAATGGACTCCTTTAAATAGCTGAGCAATCTGTTAATCATTGAATGGGCTTTATGAGAACAAATTAGGATCAGTTATGTTGGTCTACATTTGACTATCCTCAAAAGTAAATAGTGCAAAAAAAAAAAAAAGTAAATAGTGCGTGTTTGTGTGTGTGTGTGCATGCACACACAGCAAATCAGTTTGATAGAGGGAACATTATTTCTTAGATTAGTATACTAAACTAGTTTAGCAGTTTGTTCCTCTTCAAGGAAAAAGGCAGTCTCACATAGGGTTGACAGATTTAATGGGGAAAAAAAGTGCAAAGTGCAATGCAATATTTGAGCATAAACTATGAAATTATTTCTCATTTATCTGAAATTCAGGAAATGTAAATCAGATTCATGATGAGAAATCATCTCAGACCTGTTAGAATGATTATTAGCAAAAAGTATAAATAACAATTGTCATCACAGAAGCTGGGAGGTGAGGAAGGGCAGGAGTTCAGGGTGACCGTCTTTTGCTCAAGGACCCCATGTGCTGGGGACCAGAGACTGCCCTGGGCGCAGCTCTGAGAGCAACCTCTCCCAGGCAAACTCAGTGTTCTGCAGTCCTGGAAATCCTTGCTGGGCCAGAAGAATCATGGTTTCAAAGTTAAGAAAGTAAAAAATTGTCATCAAACTAGAGCAGAAGGATAGTTCTTTTTTCTTTTTTAAAGATTTATTTATTTATTTGACACAGAGAGAGACATCATGAGTAGGCAGAAAGGCAGGCAGAGAGAGGCGGGAAACAGTCTCCCTCCTGAGCAGAGAGCCCGATGTGGGGCTCAATCCCAGGACCTTGAGATCATGACCCAAGCCGAAGGCAGAAGCTTTAACCCACTGAGCCTCCCAGGTGCCCCCAGAAGGATAATTCTTAAAACAAACAAGTAACAAAAGAAATTTCCTCCACCAAAATGGTAAAGAAACCATAAAGCTCCAGCATGGAAAGGAGGACACTGTTGGCACCAGACGTTATTCGTGGAGCACAGGGGCCTGAGAGACCGTGTGGGGAGAGAGAGAGAGAGAGAGAATGAGAAAATCTTACATTTCCTCTAGACCTAGTGTTGTTTGCGATGACTTTAATGTTGTATATACTTGTATTTTTATAAATTTATGTTGATAGCGTTAGGCATCAAGATTTCAGGGCAAAGCAAAATGCAAATATATAAATTTTAAAGTTTAGTAAAACACAATAATCTAGAGCTGAATGTTTTCTTTGAAAATTACTCCTTTATCAGGTATCTACTAAAAAAAAAAAATGGAAAGCAAGAATAATCCAGAAGTGAGCACTCCTAACATCTATGTTGTGGTATCAAATACCATTTCTTACTCCAAGCACCAGCGCTTAGTGAAAAATGACTGAAAACAGAAATAACACAATAGTAAAAGAATCGACCACCTCCCTGCCATTTCCATACAGACTATGCTTCGGGCTACACAGAACTTATGCATGACTGCTCTTCTCTGTGGAATTATTACCACCACTAAGTGCAGGAGGAATCAGAGAGGATTTAGAATTAGGAAATCACCCCCATGGACCCCCTAATGAGACACTGGACCAAACACATGTCCCAGGGGGTCCCCAGCTCCCTCACTGGCACTGCTCCCACAGCCCTTCTGTGTCCCTCCCCCCACCGCTGCCCCCTCCTCACCTCCCTCTGTCCCCATGGCTGCATCCATGCTCTTTCTTTGTCTCCTGTCCTGTTGCCGTCCATCCCTCTGTGTCTTTCTCTCTCATCTCCCATTCTAGCTGGGTCTCCTTCTCCTGCTTTCTTCATCTCCCCTCTGTCTCCCCCGATATCTCTCTCTGTGTCTCTCCTCTGTCTCTGCACTTCTCTCTCCCTATGTCTGTCTGCCCGTCTCTACTCCCTACTTCCTTCATCCATTGACATCTCTCTTATCTATTTTACATTCTATCTCTCTCTCTCTACCTCTCTGTCCATGGTCACAGTAGATACTTTAAATTCTATGTCATTCCATCTGTGTCATTTCTCTGTCTTCTGAGGACCACTGTCTGCTGCTCTCAGTGCTCTCTTCATATGAGCTTCTTCTGTCCATCATCCCTTTCTTCTCTCAGGTCCTCATGTCGGGTCTCCTGGGGTGTGTGGGATGCAGGTCTGTGGGTCTGTGCTCAGGATAGTGGTGGGATGGGTCTAAGCACCTGCCACACATCAAGGCATCAGAATGATGATGGGGATGATAGAAGAACTGTCACCAGCATTGCTGCCCTGGGGACAAGGTCATCACATACACACTAGTGCTTATATTTTTATTTCAGTTGACTGTGAGGTGCTACCAAGTGATGGAATGAGAAACAGTCTGTTTATCATAAATTACTAGAATGTCCTATGATTTCATGACCTTTAAATGG